>JBBBDQ010001232.1:3472500-3480000 GCA_037127315.1 Ascarosepion bandense | reverse complement strand
TAGTATAAAGCAAGGCGAAACCTACTTGATAGGCCTGAGCAAACAGAGATACCAAAAGCAAGAATTTTGAGAGCGACAAAAGACAGAGCGAATTAGAAGTCCATCATCGCCTACGTCATAAGGGGACACGGCACATGAACAAGAAACCATTTATGGACATTCGTGTATAGAGATTATAGGTCTAAAGTAGTCTTATATTTGTTTTTGAGGTCTATTCGTTTTAATGTTTTTACAATGTCGACTAAAGTTTTAAGTGTGTGGGACTAATTGTGCCGACGTATGGGGTTAATGTTTTGTTTGGTGTACTGGCTACTTTCTATGAGGTACCTGATATGATATGTCTGATTAGTATATCCGGCTTGTGTATAGTGTGGACATTTGTGAAAGGTGTCCAGGAGGTGTCTGCATTTTTTAGTAATATTCTGATATCACCTACGTATTTTTTTCACTTTCGTTTCTTTGTTTCCGTTTAAATTTTAGTTGATTTTTTCGTCGTCGTCGTCATCATCAGGGACTTTAGTTTTTGTTAGTAAACGTGTTCGACAATGATTAAAATTTCGGAGTCCGTCCTATTAATTAATTATGTGAATCTTTTGAGGTTTGATAATTCTTCCAGGACATTTATATATCTGCAAATAAGAGAGGTGTCATTTTTTTTTATGTGTAGCTGTGATTATGACTTGCAGGTGTTCTTTAGCAAAAGATGATTCGTGTTGATTTTTGTTATGAAATTCGTGGATTATTTTGGGGTTATTATTTGAAATTGTTGATGATGCCTTTTCTGTCGACATTCGATTGTTTGGTTGCGTGAATCAACGAATATTTTTTTTTAAAAATGAGATTTATTTCTCGGCCAAAAATCTACAGAAAAGACCTAATTACAAATCTACGCGAATTTCAATTTCTATTCACTCCCCACCCCCATATATATATATATATATATATATTCAAAAGATATTATACTGGACAGTTTTATTTGAAATAGTTGCAGTGTTTTGGTATTTGGTTTTAAACAGAACTATTTGACCTAAGTTTAACATCAGGAACCCATCACCATAGTTTGTAAAACAATTTTTGAATTGTATATTGCATTGTACATTTAATAAAGTATATCGTAATCTTCAAAATTACTCAAAAACAAAGGAGTTTCGGACATTTGTTTACATGAATTTTTTCCCATGTTCTGTTGCTAGAAAATTACTTAAAAGCTATCAGAACTATTTTTGATACACCTTGTACATGTAGATGTATAATCTTTATGCCACAAAATCTATATAGGCCTTATTAAAATGACGGAGCGCCATTTTTTAAAAGAAGGTTTTGGTTCAATATTTTTTCAAAAAGTTTTGTTTGAACAACAATAATCAACGTGGAGAAACTGAAAAAGGCGAACACACACACACACACACACACACAC
This sequence comes from Ascarosepion bandense, assembly GCA_037127315.1. Lineage (NCBI taxonomy): Eukaryota > Metazoa > Mollusca > Cephalopoda > Sepiida > Sepiidae > Ascarosepion > Ascarosepion bandense. The sequence goes on along the minus strand of JBBBDQ010001232.1, from coordinate 3,478,583 downwards.
ACACACACACACACACACACACATATATATATATATATATGTCTGTTTAGTATATCCGGCTTTTATATATATATATATATATATATATATATATATGAGATATATATATATATATATGAGACATATATATATACATATATATATTATATATATATATATATATATATATATATATATATATATATATAGATATATATATATATATGAGATATATATATATACATATATATATATATACACACACACACAAACACACACACATATATATATATATATATATATATATATATATATGTCTGTTTAGTATATCCGGCTTTTATTTTATATATATATATATATATATATATATAAAGTTAGATAGAATGAAGACATGGAACAGTGGAAAAATCCTTTCATACCTGTTGATAGCGAATTGAAGAACAAATGTGTTTTTTCTTGAATTAAAGTCCTTAATGTCTATTAGATATCTAATTAGTGCTTCTAAGTAGATTACTGTTATTCTTTCACTTAATTTTTATGCAAAATTTTGCTGCATTTGCATTTACAAAGAACGCTATATTCTTTATGGCCCTGGTATGAGAAATTTAACTATCAGAGCAAGGTCATTATGTTTTTATCTTCGTGAATTTCCCCTGATCAAAACTGCAATTATCATATATATATATATATATATATATATATATATATGTGTGTGTGTGTGTGTGTGTGTGTGTGTGTGTGTGTCTGTGTGTGTGTGTGTGTCTGTGTGTGTTTATGAATGGATAATTTTCATTTATGTGTTGATTATTTTGACGTCATATCAACACCTTATGTGTCATCTAATTCTGAACTTTAATTTACTTGCTACTTTGAAGTCATAATATATGTTATTCTACTTTCACAACTGAATACATGGTAGATGATGCCTACCTTTTTCTATTTACATAATTATGTGGTCACTAGACGTGGTGATAGTTGTGTTTTATTTTCTACTTTTGTTGGGGTTAAATTTTTGAATACATGTTGTTTTCTTTAAAAACTTGCAGAAATTTTATGGATTAATGTTACGAAAGTCATTTCATGTTTGTTGTTTGTTTAGTTGATTTATTCAGGTGCAATTAATGGCAGACTTTGCTATATTGGACTCGGTTATATGACTTTAACTCCAAATGATACGATTTTATTAATTTTCTGACAAAATGTATTATTTGTAATTTTATTATAAAATATAATGCTGGTCATTTTTCTCCTACAAATATGAATAATTTTTTATTTTAGTATGAAAGTTTGCTCTTTCTCTATTATCTTAGAGTTTTATTCTTGTTTTGGGATATCCCGATTTACCCATAATTGGGAACGTAACATGTGCTACCATACTTGGTCAGCAGTTACGTGCTGATTTCATAGTTATCAATATATTTAATCTCTTTATCGAAATTGCTAGCAGATTTAACTTTATCGTCATACTTCGTGTTTTGGATTACGGGTGAAGAACCGCACAAAATAATGAACAACAAAACAGATACTTGAGATAGAAAAATATGTTATATTAAACGTAAAGGCAGAAACTAGAACGCAGGTTATTAATCCAGGAAGACAATTAGCAGAAATATATACTGGTGCCCCCTAGGTACGAATTTGCACGAGATACTAGATTATCAACTACGTCCCACCCTTTTACAGTGAAACCGATAAAATGTAACTGCAATTTCTACTCCAATAGCTTCTTTTCTCGCACTTCAAGCCTGTGGAATCCCTTCCTTATGCTTGCCTCCTCGACAGCTACAATCCACAGGAGTTAAAATGTAAGGTCAATAGACACCTCCTAACACACTAACACGTATCCATTCTCTCAAACACTGTTCATGTCTACCCAACCCTCATCCTCGATATTCTTACTCGTCTATCACCTTCCTTCTGAGATTTTCTATATCTAACCACTCTTTCTCATCACTTTCCCCGATGAAACCTCCCGCGCAATAGTGTCAGTGAGATGCCTTGCTTGGGGTGAAATGATTAAAACAAATACAAGTCTTTGAAATTAAGCTGTGCTGGAATTAGTATGTCCACGTCGAACTGACGGCTGCTGTGTAATATTCTTCTGGTTGAGTGGAGATCACAGCTAATATGATTACAGACGCGATATTTTCAAAACCTTCGGTATCGTTCGGTATTTTACGGTAACCTACGGATTCCTTACGATGTCTTTCACTGTACTCTGCGTAACTCACTTTGACAGAAGTATATGTATATCAAGTCGATTCTATTATCATAGAAATCGGGGAGATCCAACACCACTCCGGGCTAGGATAGGTGTATTCCTGAGAGCATATGTAGAACTATACAGACAAATGAAAAGTATATGTAAACTTTCAAATCTATAAATAATTTGTCATAAAAATATCTTCCTTTCACATTATATAACACGTGTTTTGGTTTATATATACGAACACAGTAAGATTTATATTTTTTTAACATATTTAGTATTCATTATCTCTCTCGGTTGAAGGGTAATTGTCAAACCCTCTGCTTGTTCTACACAAATCATGCCTTATTTCATTACGACGGAGCAATATAACAGTGAAAATCACGGCAAATTTTCAGCTCCTGTATTACATGTTTCGTTTTTAATTCTCTAGCAAATATTTTCCTACGTCATGTCCTATGTTTGTATTCTACATTATCATGAACCGACTCATTTAATCTAGTGTATCGCGAATGTGCGTTGTGGTGCAGTGGATATCGGCTCGGAACGAGAAATCAGGGAGCCGAGTTCAAATTCCAGTTGAATTCATTGCATCACTTACGCGCAAATATCCTTGGGAAAGGTATTAATCCGTCTCTTCCTTCCAGTTATGGGTTAAATAACAGGACAGATTGGGTCCCATAGCCTTGGCTGGCAAGTAACCCACCGCAGAAAGCAATGGCAACCTACTGCGGGATAATCTTCTGCCCAGTCAGTCATGTATCTTTCGAGACATGATCGCCTAAGCGTATTTCACGTATGACACTTAACAGACTGACTGACCGTCCAACCATTGCAAGTTAAATATATCAACCTAATTCCAGGGAAGAAAGGAAAGAATTGCAGATAAACATAAAAGAAACCGTGTTAATAACAGACGCTGTTAGAAAATTGCAAAGTTCTTAGATAAGTTACCAAAGGAAATAAGGAACGAAGGAAAGTAAACAGATATGAGAAAACTGAATATATGGTCGTAAGCAACGAGGAAATCCCAAGATACATTCGAAATTTGTGTCGCATTAGGAGAAAAAGTGCATGTCGAATTTGACATTCACAGGGTATACTGAATTCCTGAATAACAGAAAATGCAATATCGATTCATTTACCTAGCAAACTTATGTACTGTTGTTGAACAGGAGGGTCTAGGAAAGATATTTCGGTTACAAATGGTCATGATCGCCTTTTCAAATAAAATATCTCACTGCATTTAAACCGATGTGTTAACATTTATTTTCACCTCTTTATTTTTAATAAAATAATCAATACAATCACATAATAATTATTAATGTGCATTTATTTATAATTTTCATGTCTCGCACGTAGTAGGAAAGAACATATGTTAACTTCAGTTAATAAATATATAAATGTTTACTTAGCTTCTTCGATTTACTTATGTATACAAATGCAGTATTTATTTTCATTTAAAAATTAGTTTCCCTTCAACCTTAGAGATAGGATATTAAGAATAGAATTCAACCTTCTTCTTCACTTTTAGAAACATTCAGAGTGACGTGTGAAATCCTGGTTTTTTTTTCAAAGAGAAAAATGATTGACCATGTGCTTAAAGAAAATGTCGGAACCGGATTTCGCAAATAGATGTTAAATTGAGTTTGATCAATGGAAGCGAAATTGCAAGCCCAAAAAAGGAATTAGCGATCTAGTGAAAAAATTAAAATTACTATAAATGATCTCGATCAGAGTCAATTAGAGAGACTCAGATGAGAGCAGTGGGAGAGACACAACTAAAATGTAACTGCAACTTTAAGTTAACCCAGGCATAAGGTCACGTCGCACCTTGTTCTCTTTCTAATTCTCTTTCGTGTGTTGATTCATTTTACTTGATGTTCTCCATCCAAATACATTGCTACTGAACGAACGCTAATACATACATATGTACGCACGCATGAACTCTCTCCAACAATTACTACTACAAACTTTTCTTATACCCTTAACTTTCTCAGTGAACATTAATTTCTACCACAATACCTTTTACTCTTCTCTATCAATAAATTTCTATTTTAACATGAAAAATGTATATTTTAATTCTTACACTATTCCACACTAATCAACACACACCAACCTGCTACCAAACTTCTGATGAAAACTTTCAGATAATTCTGGGTAAATCTTGTAAGCTATAGAGAGTTTAATTATGTATAACACAAGGCCGAATTAAATAAACATTAACCATCTCCCTACAGTTACATTGGTTGAAAAGAACACGCACCCTATATCTTCACTGACGCATCCATTTTCTTCAAGCCAATGAATTCCATTGCTCCTACGTTTCTAAATTACAGTCATGTCTTTTTTAAACTGTGATACTACCGCAGTGCGGACTGCTGCCCTCAAGCCAGATCCTGGTCGAAACGGTACAAGATGTGACGTTTCAGGCCGGGCTGGTCGTCTGTCTAATGTGACGCTCGTTCTCGCTGACGATTATACGGACTGTTATACGGGTGGTTTGGTCGCTGTCGCTGGTCGGAACGATCCCGCCCGATGATGTCGCCACAAAAGCTGGGTTACAAGACGTCTTTTGCAACAACGGGCCACTGTACCACGTTGTGATTAAATCCCAGAGGTCTCGTCTTGCAATCTTAATAGTCGTCCCTTTTAACCAGTTCGGACACTGGTGTACACTTGTGCTTTGAAAAAAAAAATAAACAGCATAAAAAAAAAAAATTAATAAAATAAATGAACAAGTCGAACACGCATGGAGAGCTACGTAGAATGTCTTTATATAAAGAAAAAACAATGTCCTTCTGTTCCCAAGGATACAGTTATCGAAAATGATATTTACAACGGAGAGAGAAAAAGTTTGCCAAAAGCATCATAGTTTCTAATCTTCAAGTAAAATGTCTAAGTTTCTTTAGCGTTGAAATAAACAGATCTCTTCAAATATTCGCCAAAGTCTCTTCTCGTATTTCGTTAAAGTCTTTTCATTAATTCTCTATAATCAGGATTGTCAATTTTCCTATGTAACTTTTAAAACAGCAAAGTTCTTACGGGTCCTTATCGGAGTTTAATGGAGTTCGCCGAAGTTGAGCGAAAGAAGAATCAGAATTTTCGATTCTCCCGTGATTAAAATAAAATAAAAGTAACGTTCTTTCGGGATTCATGTCGAGGTCGCATTTTTCCAAATCAACTTCTTTGAGTTAATTCGCGGCAGGCTTCATTTGAAATTAACTCTTTAGCCATAAATTCTATGGTGGGTGACCAGCCATGTGTTATGGCTCCCCGGCTGGGGCCATTTTCCCCCAGTCGATACATTTCGCTCTAACTCAAAAACTGTCACCCAACTGACTCACAAATTGAACCTTTCGTGTCGAGCATCTATTTTTATAACCAATATCGATGCTCTCTGGGGATCCGGCCGGCTCACATCCTTCGGCCAATGAAAATCGGTCTCCGCCCATTCGATTTGCAGATTTGCTCGACCAATGATATCATGCCAACTCACACTGAACCGAATCCAGCTCGGGTCACTTTGGACTGTTGTGCTAAACAGTCGCTTTGGCCTCCGGGTGACCTTTTCAAATCACTCTGGCACTTGTTTTGTCTACGCATTTTCAGATTAGCGGAATCAACAGTTTAACTCCAAAAGAAGAGAAATTTATATAAAAACATGAAAGGCGAGAAATGTGTATTTATCCGAAATAACTTTATTTTATGCTCCCGTGTTTTTAGAAGCACTTGATGGTACTAAAATTACTATTTTTTTCCTAAGCTCACATTGCGTGACACAATAAAACATTAATAATATCAGCAATATCAATGTCTCTCCGTTGTTTTAAACCAACCAAAGAAAAGTATCCCCACGGAAGAAGGGAAAGTATCACTGTGGAAGATACTGTTCAGA
>JBBBDQ010001232.1:3300000-3467500 GCA_037127315.1 Ascarosepion bandense | reverse complement strand
GAAAATCGCTAATCGAAAAAATCGGGTTATAGAAGGAGTGGTCCGATTTTAATCAAATTTGATACAGTCATAGACAAAGACATAAGAAACAATACTCCGAAGTATCAAGGTTGCAGTTCTTACAATAGTGTAGAAAATCATATATATATATATATATATATATATATATATATATATATATATATATATATATAAAAGCCAAGATGTTAGTGTGTGTCTTTTTATCTGCTTATATGTCTGGATTTTTTGCGCCATTTTATTTTAGTTCTTGCTTCGGGTTTGGCTCTAAGTAGGTATGATTGTATTTCTTAGTCTCAGCTATTATAAAATTTACTCAGAGGACATATTTAGCCTTCAAAATTCAGTTTACGACGAAAAAAAATTATTTGATATCGATACCAGGAAATCAAAATTTGACTTACATCCATTTATTTTTCTTTCATTTTACGGTTTCGCTTTAACTGGAAACAACTATTGCATTTTAGTCTTTCGTGCCAACGTCCAAAGAGTCTGAGCTCCAGAACCATGGATTAGTTTTAAGGCTTCATTACACTCGAGCAACGACTGGCTATACTGCTAGTGCTTCATAATTAGAAATTTTCAAAGGAACATACTGAAACATTCTCTTGACTCCAATGCAGATTCACTGATGAATATTCAGTAACAACTGACTAGCTTGGAAGATATTATTTAATACATATGAAGCATAGCAGGATGGGCCAATAATACACCGGAAAAAGTTCTAATAAACTCAGGAAAAGATTACTGGACGCCAACGATCTGAAAAAATAAATTCTCACAGCTACTTCTTTCACGAAATGATTTATATATTTGACATGTGTATTTGTTTTTTATTTTTATTTTTATTAGACATATGTACGGTTGAAAATATCATAATGTCAATTCTGTGTGTTTGTACCAGAGCTAGAAATAAATGATAATACTACAGGCATTAAAGGAAATAATACTAAAACTGCTTCAACATTATTATTTTTTAATTGGTATCACCTGATGCAAGTCAGCATAGCCATTGCAAGACAAGTGTTTCTAGGGTGTGTAAGCATTAGGAACAGAAACATTAATGATAAGCGGAAAGAATTTATCACATATACAAATCCTATATATATATATATATATATATATATATATATATATATATATATATATGCATGCATGCCTACACACAGATATATATATATATATATATATATATATATCCCTTATGCACATGGTGGGATTCCCCACGCATTTCTCCAATAGCTCTAACGGAAGGGACACTTTACTAGACCTCTGCTTCACTTCCACTCCAAATTCTTGCTCCACCAGACAGCTCAGCCCTCTGGGAACTTCTGACAACGCCGTAGTTTCTGTCAACATATCGTTCCACTCCACCCCTACCCAAGAAACCCAGACAAGCAGAATCCTACTGCTATCAAAGAGCAGACTGGAATTCTTTCCGTGACTTCCTCTGCGACGTCCATTGGAACAATGATTTTAGTCTTCCCCTCGAAGACTGTGCATCAAAGCACTCCTCCGGGCTTAAGGCTGGCATCGATGCTTTCATCCCTACCAGGAAATTTCAGCTTAAATCCCATTCGTCTCCCTGGTTCTCGCCCGCTTGTTCGGCCGCCATTGCTCACCGGAATCACTTCTTCTGGCTTTATCGCAGCCACGCGTCTGACCAAAACAGGCGCCTTTTCGCCTCAGCTCGTAATAAGTGTAAAAAGATACTTAACGAAGCTAAGATTCTGTTTGCTGCAAGAACGAAGCAGCGCATAGCATCCTCTAAGTTCGGTACCAAAGACTACTGGCGCCTCTGTAAAAGTGTGCTTAACAAGAGTAAGTCCTCAATACCCCCACTAATCAATGATTTTGAGGTCCTCACCTCCTCATCGGACAAGGCTGCATGCTTTGCCCGTAGATTCTCGACCAATTCGAATCTGTATTCATCTGAAAAACATATAGCCGATTTCCCATCTAGAACTGAGGCCCAATTGAATGACGTCTGCATCACGCCCTCGCTGATTTCTAGCATAATCTCAAAACTGGACCCTCACAAAGCGAGTGGTGGGGATGGAATGCCAATCATTGTCTTGAAGAATTGTGCCCCTGAACTCTCCCATATGCTTTCTAAGCTCTACAAACTCTGCCTATCTTCCTGCATGTTGGAAGAGTTCTTCTGTGATTCCACTATACAAGAACCCTGGTGAACACTTGGACCCCGCAGATGACCGCCCTATCAGCCTTCTTCAGTTCTTCGGCAAAGTGTTCGAAGCCATTATCAATGCTGAGGTCGTTCAGCATCTCACAGCCCACGGGCTCCTCTCGGACAAACAGTATGGCTTCCGCTTCACCGGGTGTACTGCTGATATGCTAACGACCATCACCGAGTATATATACCAGGCTCTCGACAAGAATAGTGAAGCCCGAAACGTCGCCTTGGATATCTCTAAAGCATTCGACAGAGTATGGCATACAGGCCTTCTACGGAAACTGCAAGCTATGGCTTAACTGGACTTTTGTCGAACTTAATTCAGTCATTCCTCTCTAACCGCACACTGAAGGTGGTATTAAACGGACATGCCTCCCAGAAATACCTTAGAAACGCGGGTGTCCCCGAAGGCTTTATCCTAGTTCCTATGCTCTTTCTAATCTACATCGATGCCATAAGATCACCAGTAGGCATGTACGCCAATAATACCACAGTTTACTCTCGCCTCTATCAAAAATCTGGTGTTGGTGACAAGTCGAACCTCGCTGCTGAGCTTGAAAAGAACCTCCAATGCGTGGTGGATTGGGGTAAGAAATGGCTCGTAAAATTCAATTCTTCCAAAACGAAGTTGCTGTCAATTAACCACAACAGAAAACCGCACTTCCCTCACATTAGCGTGGAACAGGCTTGCCTCCCAGAGAGTAAAACACTACGCCTGCTTGGCCTGGCACTCTCAGCGGACCTCAAGTGGAATCACCACGTCGAATCCATTGCTAAATCCGCAGCTATGAAAGTCGGCTCTCTGTGCAGGGCCCGGAAATTCTTTCCGCCTGAATCTATCCTGCAGTTATATAACTCCACCATCCGCCCGTGTATTGATACTGCTGCCACATCTGGTTGGGCGCCCCTGCTATTCTCCTCGGGGTTCTTGACAAAATACAGCGAAGAATCTGTAATGTGATTGATACCGACTTGGCCGAACGCCTGCAGTCACTCTCTCACCGGCGTGACGTGACTTCCCTGTGCCTCTTCTATAAATACTTTCATGGCTTCTGCTTTGACGAACTTTAATCACTGGTGCCCCCTAGATGTGAATTTGTACGAGATACTAGATCGCCAACTAGGTCCCACCCTTTACAGTGAAACCGATGAAATGCAACCGCAATTTCTACTCCAACAGCTTCTTTCCTCGCACTTCCCGCCTGTGGAATTCCCTACCGCATGCTTACTTCAACAACGGCTACAACTTCCAGGAGTTAAATGTAGGGTCAATAGACACCTCCTAACAAACTAACTCACACCCACTCTCTCCAACTCTCTCCCTATGTACATCCCATGTCGTCTATCACCCTCCTTCTGACATTTCCTATACCCAATTGCTCTATGTAACCCCCTGTGCTAGAGTTGCAGTGGAATGCCTTGCTTGGTGTGACACCATTAAATGAAAAATAGAAATGAATAGAATTTTTATTAAAAACCATAGTACGAGACATAGAAATATACAGTAATGACATATAAAGAGATCTAGATAGACAGAAAAGGACAAGGCGATACAGAGCGATATAGTAGAGGTTGACAGACAAATATAGAGTGAAAAGGATAATGATAGAGAGAAGAATACGTCCAGAGATAAAATAATAGAGCTAGATAGAAAAGATATATATATATATATATATATATATATATATATATATATATATGAAGAGATCTAGATAGCCAGAAAAGGACAAGGCGATACAGAGCGATATAGTAGAGGTTGACAGACAAATATAGAGTGAAAAGGATAATGATAGAGAGAATAATACGTCCAGAGATAAAATAATAGAGCTAGATAGAAAAGCTATATATATATATATAAATAAATATATATATATATATATATAAAGAGATCTAGATAGACAGAAAAGGACAAGGCGATACAGAGCGATATAGTAGAGGTTGACAGACAAATATAGAGTGAAAAGAATAATGATAGAGAGAATAATACGTCCAGAGATAAAATAATAGAGCTAGATAGAAAAGCTATATATATATATATATATATATATATATATATATATATATATATATATATATAAAGAGGTATTGATAGGCAGAATTGACATAGAAGTAGACAGCTAGAGATGAAGAGAAATACAACGATGGAATGAGAAATTATGCAAAATCCTCAACAGTGATGAGTTACAGAGTTATGCGATAATCAATTTTAAGGCGAAAACTGAATATTTCTTTATCTGGAAGTAGATATTGTGACTTTTTTACATATCCGATATTGATATTTCTTATCTATAAATATAGGAACAGTAAATATATATATATATATATATATATATATATATATATTTAGAGAGAGAGAGAGAGAGAGAGAGAGAGAGAGAGCGAGCGAGAGAGAGACAGAAAGAGTCATCCTCAGACAGATCTGTTTCGCTATATCACAGCTCATCAGTACGGTTAGACTCTGATTGCTTTTAACCCAGGACCGAAACCCGACCGAATTGCGATTCTACCTCTGAGCTATGGGCGTTCGGTAGAAGAAGGCAAACTTTTTAGCGCGTATATTATTATTATACACGCCCAATATCTGAGAGTGTTCTAATTCATTGATGAATGAATTAGAACACTAAATTAGATCTTCAGGGAAAGTTGACTTTCTTTGAAGATCCAATTTGGTCGAACCTTGGTAGCTCCGTTGGCTCTCTAGGTTAGCTACTTACCATATATATATATATATATATATATATATATATATATATATATATACCTTAACCGAACAAAATGACATTTTCCCGTAAGCATGGAAGAAAAAACCTCATCCCCTAACATATCTATCTAAATTAAAGTGGATATGTCTCTACTTAAGATTTGGTCAGAGGTCAACCAATATTGGGTGTCTTGTTCAATATATCATGAAACTTTCATGTACGCCAAAATCTTTCGAATCGATTTAAAAGTAAGAGCAAAAATCATCGAAACGCTTAGAATTTACCAACTTTTCTCTTCTTAGATGCCTTATGCAAATTTAACCAACATCGAATAAATTGTAGATCAAAGAGACATTGATGTACACAAGTTTTTTTCGAATCAATGTACAATGTTCGTAAAAAGTCAACGACTAACATAAATTTGACTGGTCTTTTGCGGACTATTATGCATTTCTCCAAGGCGCTTCACTTAAACTCAATCAAAATCTAGTCAAGGGTAGATGAAGGTCTGATGACATGATATGCAAACAAAAAATTGCAATTAACAAACAGGGTACAGAAAAACTTAATATAAAATATTACTTTTTGCGATCGTATATTTCTTTGAAGTGCTTAGTTGTTTAAATAAAAATTCGGGTCAATTTTGTAAAATTCTACCTTAACATGTGCCATTATAACATCCAGTTTTCAACGGGAAGCCAACCCTTCTTTCGTTGCAGGGATAATAAATATATTTATTCTGCGTCACAACGTTATCGTATCTCTCCCGTAACGCTCGCACCCGTTCTTTCAATTGTATGTACATCATTCCCGTTTATTGGAAAAATGTCCAAGCATGAATCCCGTTTTACAAATACGACAAAACCAATACTAACTTTGCATTTTTTAACTTATGTGTCACGGCAACCTCATACTAGAGCTTTTTGAATAAGCACAAGACTTTACTATTTCAACGTAACCACAAAAACAAAACCCCAGAAACGCAGGTTATACAGCTACTAACCTATATTTTGAAATTTCAAAGTCTACCTTCATTCTAAATAGTTAAAATAAACATACACATAAAGTGTAATTTTTTCTATCTTCCCTCTCCATATTAACTATTTAAATAGCACATGCATTTTTTTCTACTAAGAAATGTTAATAATTTTCACCATAGTTATTGAACATTACCTGATAACTAGATATATCTCAAAATATAGAAATTTCTGAGTCGAAATGCTAATTAAATCAGTTTTAAAATTTAAAAAAATTCAATTATATGTATATATAGAAATATATATATATATATATATATATATATATATATATATATACATATATATATATATATATATATATATAATAGAAATTTAGTCAAGTATCAAACTGTATATATTACACAACCATGCTATGTGCAGAATGCATAACTAATAAGTAAATTTTATCTTAGTGTTAAACAATAGACCTAAGTAAGTGACACTATCTGTCGCATTTCTTTTGTGGTAAAAATTGGATTTATTAATCGATGATAATGCAACTGTTTGCAGACATTTAGTTGGTATTAATTTTCCAGTCTAACTCGGTAGACAAAACTTTATTCGAATACAATGCAACTATTTTCCTTCCAGTTTTTTCTTTTATAACTCTAACAAAATCGAATATTGATATCGTTCACTAACGGAAATGTCTGACTGACTGGATTGTCTGGTGGCAGAAGGTAAGAAAATTCATAAACCAATAAATGTATTCTTATTTTCTTTGTATTAAATCGTGAACCACTGTTCGCATCTCGGTATATTATTCCGAGAGATGCCGTTTGTCTAGTAAGGTTAAGTTCATCTTTTATCAAATTCGATTGTTTTTTTTTTAATGTATGAAAGAGATATTTCCAATTATTAATAAATTCATATAATCAAAAAGAAACCATACAAAAACAGATCAGCGATAACAACAGTACCTAAGAATAGATTGGGTTACTTATATCTTGTTCGTTAATTTCAAACATGTGGTATTTTATAATTAGTTTAGCGAAATAATTTATTTCTTACTTCTTTCGATATTACTGTGTTTCGTCCACTGGACGAGCGATGAACACGCACTAAATTTATTCAATACTGCACTTAATTTTCCTCTTCGTTTTTCTCTCTGCATATTTCCTAAATATTACTTTTGGGTTGTGTTGCCTTTTGCGACTTTATGCTAACAATGATAACGTCGTTATTCTTTGAAATCTGCATATTTATCACTACATTCGATCTTTTATTTTCTTGCAATATTCCAATAGCAATTGTTCCAGGCAATTCTTATACATCACTGGCGTGATGTGAAAACATGAGATTTCAAATAAGCAGAATATTAGTTAGGCTACGTGGTTATCGTAGATTCAGGGAAAATGTCGACTAATACGTAAATTATTATCCGTAATAGGAACAGTTTGAAACACGAATTTATCTATCGCATTCCATTGATTTATCTCCTTAAAATTCTTTATTTTTTGTGAGGTGTATATTTTGTTAATTTCTTTCTATATATCTATTTTTTACATAGAATCAGGAGATAGAGTGTTAGAGAGTAAATGTAAGATATTATTATAGTTCTTTTGGTTATTTTACTTTGTTCAGAAAAAATGTAATTGAGTCATCTTAAACTAGGTCTTGTGGAACTTATTCTTGTTTGATTTTTACAGAACTTCAATTTCCGAATGACAAATAACTACATGAGTAAAATTATTCTTACAGATGTGTTTATGGGTCGAGTTATTAAACGTTGATATCAGTTGCTTGAATTTAGAAGCTTAATTTTCATACGACCTTTTTCAGGAATTTATCTTATTTATTTCATCCGAGCGTGTAACGCTAACCCCTCTGTCAATGAATACAGAATGGTCTAAATTCTTTATTAGCATTATCATACAGAAGGTTTATGAAACAATACATGTCTACGGGTTCGGAAATGAACGAAAAGCGGAACTGATACTTTTGTTCGGTCTTTCAAATTTTTGACTACAATTTATTGAACAGTGTGGGACATCAATCCTAGCTCACATATTAAGATAAAAATTAGTGCGTGGATTTGTTTAGTAATGTTTCTCTTGACAATTATTATGTTCTGTGACGTCTCCGGGTCCTCGCACTAATATATAAAATGATATAAACGAAAAAGACGATTTTTTCTCACTCGTTTTATTAGAATAATTCGTGGCAGCTTGGATTCTACGATACAATGGGAGAAATGACGTCACTGGAACGCATGTTGAGCGTTGGCTAGGTGAGCCTCTGCGAGTGGCGGTCGTTAACCAGAGTGTGGGTGGCGATTCGATGCTTCAAAATCTTTGCAAATCTCTTTTGAATTCGTGCCGTTTTTTGGACTTGTATCCAAAACGCGGATAAAGAAAATATATTACTCCCAGAATAAAACCCCTACAAGACGCTCCGTACAATCACTTCCTATTCTTACTCTGGCATTTGAATTCTGTTCTTAAGCAATTTGCATGGATATTCATTTGTAGACACTAATGCACTAATTCATAACGTTGCTAAATCTTTAGCAGGTAAAGTATAAAAAGATGAATTTCAAAATGATTTGTTGCTGGGTGATCTCTAGAATTTATCTCAGAATATAATCTGTGATTTTCAATTGCATAGCTGAAAATTTTATCGATCTTTAGCTAACATATTGGCGTAATACTTTTTCCTAACCTTCTTTTAAAGTATTAGCAAAACATTAATAATAAATGAACAAGAAATAAACTTTGTTTTATGGTTGGTATGACACTTGTCACCCATACCTTCAAAGTACATATATTTTGTAAATACAAGTTTCAGTGATGCAAGCAATTCTCACAGCATTGGAAATCATTTTCTTATAAACTTCCCAGATAATTACGGCAAGTATGAAAACATTCTCATGTAATGAACCTAGTTTTTTGTTTCAGAGTGAAATTGTTTAACGTTTAATAACATGAAAAAAAATAGCAGTACTTACTTCTCGTTTTTTAGTTACAATGGGCCAAATACAATAAAGCTGAGTGTAGCGCAAGACCAGGTTTAATTTCAGAATGCTATGCTTATATTAAATACATAACAAAAACCATTGATATTAACAAAATCTACTGAGTGCAGTCATTCATTTAAAACCAACAATTTTTTCATAATCTTTTCATCCCAAGCAAGTATGAGCATCGTTGGTGCTTAGGGGGTTACAGTGAGAGAAAGGAAAAATGGCATTATGGATATCGAAGAAAAGATAACAGAAATATGGGGAATAAGGAGAGGGAACTTGTCAATTGACGTTGGATTTCAACTTTATAGATTGTAAATAACTTGAGGCAGCTGAAATGTGGTTCTACAAAAGATGCTGCGGATATCATGGACCGAGCATGTGAGCAATGACGAGGTTGTGGAAAGGATGGAAACGAAAAGGAAATTAATACTGAGCATTAGGAAGAGACAATTAAATTTATGGGATATGCAGTGAGGAAGAAGGGCTTAGAAAACCTGTTACTAACAGGTCAGATAAAGGAAAAATACACAGATGAAAGCAGCGGATAACATATTTGAAGGACCTGATCAGGTGGATGACGGAACGAGGGTGTCATGGTGCAACAGGAGAAAGCGTGTTAAGAAACACCACGCACAGGGAGATGTGCAAAGCCATGATCGCCTATCTCCTGAAAGGACATGGCTCATAAACGTAGAAGATATCAGAGAAGCCAGCAAACTAAAAGAAGATTTATAAACCGGAAGTGCATTTAAAACTGTGTTCTCATTTCTATTTTTTGCGACAAATTCATCAAAATGCACAAAATAATTCTAATGTTAATTTCTATTTTGAAACAGATAACAAATTAATATTACTATCTCCGTATCCTGAAAATTGCTTTGTTGAGGAAAACGAACATCTCAACAATTGTATAAGATTATATATTCCCTACACTGTTACTTCGCGTCGATATAATGTAATTATAACTAAGGGAAATTTGTAAACATTACTCATTATCACTCACTGAATATATATATACCGAATTTACGGTGTCTAAGACAATTTTTTTCATGACTAGATATCCTTTCTTTTAGCCAATATTGATACAAGAACTAATATTACCGTCTGGCATAGATAACCTTCCTCGAGGGTTAACATTAGCCTATGAAAGCCGTAACGTTTGTGCAGCAAATATTCGAGATATATTTCAGGAGAAAAATGCTTCTTTGACACCGGCAAATACGATAAATATATAGTGCTGTGTTGTGATAATGTTTGCTCCAAGGTTGTTGCTTTCTCAGTAGTTTTACTAAGAAAAGCTCTTTGGTAATCAGGTTTTATAGAAAAGTCTCGATGTCGGGGTGGATATATAGCGTTGATAGTTTCAGTGCAAAAATTTATCAGTTTAACTGAGCAGGTTCATGCCGACTTCGAAGTTTTTTGAGAACAGTATTATGATGCCTTCACTCATCGGTGCTAATTTTATATATATATATATATATATATATGCATAAGAGATCTGTTTCCGAATATTGCATCATCCGAATAAAATGTTGTATAAACAGTATAACTTTCATGATATAATCTGGTTTTATTTGTCATTTTTCTCAAATGCTTGCAAGCAGCTAAATCATTGGCAAGAACTACGTCTTACTATCGTAGACAAAATTCCATTGCTAACGCACTCTTATTTGCTTGGAACGCTAGAATTTAAATTTATGAAAATATAAGCGTATCGAACAAGTAACATCACAGCGCAAATGAAAAAACGAATCAACGCTGAAGAGGAATCCAGCAAACGATTCATAATCATGAGTTTTATTCCAATTATTGTTATGAGAATGTAAAAACAACCTTTACCTCTCCGTTAATTTACAAATCCCTAACACTATCTTATTTATCCAATACGGTAAACCAGCTAAACTAACTGTACTTAGTACTCCTGAGTATGACGATAAACTAGATCTAGTAGTAAGGCCTCTGATTAGTAAACTAGAGCTTCTAAGCCGCGTGGATCTAAGTTTTAATTACGGTTGTTCCCAGGTGCATTCTAAGCCGGTGTATTAGCACCTTTTAAGATCCAGTCTATAGACTAATAATGGACACTCAAATAAAAATAAAAATACTAGATAGTATAAAAATTTATTTTTCATAGTAAAAATACTAAGAATAGATTTTATATTAAAAACTATTACCAATAATACATTTTGCAGTAAATATACATGCCATGCTTTTAATAGGTGAATTGCCAGCAATATATTTTTGTATGAAAATAACTAATATTTTAATTTGATAACAAAAGAACGAGCAATACGAAACCTAAAAATATATCAAAACAATACGTATAATACTATTACCAGGAATGCATTTTATCAACTACGAACTATGTATCAAAAAATGATGCGTTTGCCCTGAAAGTAAAACAATATATACAGCACATCTGTAGCTGAACCCATAGAATTGCATCCAAAACATTTTTATTTGGGTATTAAATAACGCATTGATTTGTTGATAAGCCGCTATACATCAGCCAAATAATTCTTGCCCCAGTTCATCACAGGTAAATGGTTCTTATCAAGATCAGCAGTAAGATATACTTTATCAGTTTTCGCAGATCTTTTATTAAAAAAGTAAATGTTCGTGTTGGCAGCGTAGATGTCTACTTGAGAAATGATTACAGCAGAAATAAATATGATGAAGATCAAGAACAAAGTAGAACATAGGATAGAGCATTGAGGAACCCCTTCGTTTGTTTAATAGGATGAAAAGCATGTCGTTTAATATGACAATCATTACGTCGTCTGACAGTAACAATCTGATTAGATCGAAAGATTGTCAATTTATAACATAGCGCTGTAACTTGCAAAGAAATCCAGCATGCCAAACTATGTCAAACGGTTGGGAGATGGCCAGGACAATCATTTGAGCTTCATCATTCTTATTGAGAGCCTGGTATATGTATTCGGTGATGGTCATTACATTATCAGCGGTAGACCTGGCAAAGCGTTAGACATACTGTATGTCAGAGAATATTTTTTCGGGTGTTAGATAGTGTACTACTTCAGTATTGATAATAGCCTCGAAAACTTTGCCAAAAATTGGGAGGAGGCTGATAGGGAAATAATTACTGTGGTCAGAAAGTTCTCCAGAATTCTTAAAGATGCAAACTACAAAAGATGGCTTTTAACATGCAGGAAAGTATGATGCTGAAAGACAATAGTTGTAGAGGACATAAGGTATTTCAGCGGCACATATCTTTAAGAAACGACTTCGATTTTTTCAACTCCGCTTACCTTGATGATATATTCGTACTGAAAAAAAAAACAAAAAAAAACAATTATACGAGTTAAAAAAAACATTAATGATAGCTTTAATATTACGTCCGAAAATTGTCTTGCTAACTTTCGTTAATAAAATACATTTCCATGATAATAGAATATCATATTTTACGTTTTAATAAATGCCAAATGTTATAACAAAACTCCAATGCATCTCTTACAAAAATGAATGATGGTGTCCTGAGTATGGTAAAACATCTTGTGGGCGGGCATGAATCTTTTTTCTCTACTATTATGCTTCGGAAGATGTCACGGCTTCGTCACGTCAAACGACAGAAAGACCTCTGAAAAACCATCACAGTAAAATCAGAGGCAAGCGGAGGCGGCAACGCAAGAGCTGACAACATCAAAGAGTACACGGATTTGACTATACCGGAACTCTTGAAAGCGACCACCAAGAGATCATCCTGGAGGATGTTGTCTATTCCATCTGCCCTTAGGTTCTACCGATAATTGAAGAAATCAAAAGACTGATGATGGTGATAATGATAATGAATTATTATTCCTATATATTTAAAAATAAAAATTTGAGTTTCGTCAATTTAATAAAAGACATTATTAAATTCACCAAAGCAGTTTATTCCGTGTAGAAATCATATTTGAATGAAATAAGCAGTAAAAAGATGTCATATCACTACTTTCACCAATATTTTTATAACGACTAAAGCACAAGTATGAAGAATAAATCTACATCATTAACACTTATATAAACATTAATAAACACGCGATTGAGCTATTTATATTGTAACCACATGCAGTTTCAATATTAAAAAAATGCATAAAAATATATTTGGTCCGTGTATATCAATCAGTGATTGCAATGAATATCTTAGATTTATGATTTGTTACAAAATGATCAAATCATTTAACTAACGTCCTTATAGCCTTTAACTAACGTTCTTATAGCCTTTATAAATATATTGTTAATTCTGAATTACCATGCTGTTTATGAGACTTAATCTCCAATATCAACAGCAAAATATCCTCTTGTCTCACAAACACGGTCTCTCGTAGGTTGATTTTTAGCTTGATGAAACCTAGCGTTATCTGTGCATATATCAACCATAATAACAAACTAGCTTACTGCTAACAATTTGTATTAAATATCAAAATACTATATACACGAAACTATCATTATACAAAACAATTTGAATTAAATAAACATTATAAACTTTGCATGATTATGGGTTTAATAATTAAAATTATAATAAAGTAATAATAATAATAATAACAATAATAATAATAATACGATGAAAAATGAACTAATACAAGATAATCTATAACAAAAATCATCACCACTACCAACACCACTACATCGGCGGTTGTCGTCAGGACTTTTCATACATTTCTCGGAGCGTTATTTAGTATAGTTGTACATCAATGGTGATAGAGGGACATTTTTACCCATAACCATCTAATATTATATGCGTATTTTTTAATTAACATAACTGTCCTTATGTAGCAAACACTATTATGTCCATTATACTGATGTAATTAAGTTCATATCTGAATAGAAAATCGTTACATCTCTTTAGTTTACGTCCGGTTCTATTTTGAAAAGGGGCGAATTTCAATTAAATTCAAACAGACATTGAATTAAACATTGTTCAATACATTGTCTAAATTAACGAATCCTTTCCAACTTTGATGTTTTAAGGAAAATCAAAATAGAAAATGACATAACCTTCTACAGAAAGTAGAAAGCAAAAGCGAAAAGAAAAGACTAAAACATCTTAACGAAAAATTAAATGCGTGTTCATCAATAAAAAGAGGACACCAAAATGACAACGACGAGTCGGGGCCACTAAAATCAAACAGTTGCAGAAATTTAAATACCTGGGGAATATTCTCACACAGGATGAAAAGATCCGAAGGCGGATTCACATGGCCGAAGATGCATTTCATAAGCTAAGCAGAATATTAAGAGAGAGTAAGCTTTCATTAAAAACAACAATCTAGTGCACTTTCCTTTAATTTATATATGTTCTCGTATATGGCAACACACGCTGGACGATCTCCTTAAAAAAAGAGAAATTCAAAGACGCAGAAATATGGTTGTAAAGGAGGAATTTGAGAATACCATAGACCGAACATGTTAGCAACGACAGGGTTTTAGAGAGGAGCAGATGAAAAGGAAACTTATATTTAGCATCGGGAATGGGCAGCTGAAGTATCTTGGACAAGTAATGAGGAAGAAAATTATAGAGAATATAATACTCGCAAAAAGAAAAAATGACAGGGAAAAGCACCACAAGGCACACTTGATGGGCTTCAGCAGATAAATAAAAAACCAGGTTTTGAGAGAGTTACCAAGAGGAAAGAGTTTGAGAGCCACAAGGGATACGGGCAAATGTTAGTCCATAATCGCCTACAAAAAGAAGGGAGACAGCACACAAAAAAGAAGAACCACCTACTTGTTTGTTGTGTTAAAGCCAATTAATTACAAATATCCATCTATGGTAGAGAAGGCGGTAAGTCTGACCTAGAAATCCAAATGTTAATTTAAATAAAGGAATACCTATTTTAGGAAATAAGCAAAAGGTTAAAATGAGAGAGAATTTCTTCCTGTATGGAAAAGAGACAGAACTATCTGCAAACGAAAATTGATGGGAATATCTTAGATAGAACATATAAGCAACATGGAAGTTTTAAGGAAATAAAAAATCAAAAGACACATGCAAATAGTCAGTCGAACTTTATGTAAAATATAATTAGAAACGAATTAGATATTGAACGACTCACAGAACATATGGAAGGCAAAGCAATGTCGGTCGAGAGTAACTAGAAAAAGCACCTACGTTATGAAATTCTTTATATCGATAATTGAACAAAAGCAATGACATTACGAGAAAGGGTCACAAGTAAATGAGATCAACAAAAAAAAAAAGAACACTGACCAAATAGAAGAGAATATTTACCTTCATTGTGCACTATTTAACATACATTATCACCTATCTATTTACGCACATAAAGATCCACATATATTCAATTTTTCTATTTTAAATTGAGATTGTCGGAAGTATTTTAAGCAAAGATGTAACACAGTATGAATTTCGAACAACTTATACTAAAAAAGTAAATGATTAAACTACCATACAGTGTCGACACTTTTTAAATAAACTTGCTTGTGTGAATATATATATATATAATCTTTTACCTAATGCTTTGGAAAATTGTAACAGTGTCTATCAAATTAAAGGCCTTTGTTGTCAGAGATACAATATACTACAGTAAATACATACATGTTAGTTACAAGTCGACAACATTTCCGAGAAAACTTACACAAACAATGTCGTTTTTATATAAAAATGCACAACATCTGAAACAACATTCCTGACCATATTCACGATATAGAAAAATATTTATCGAAAATACTATTATATTTCCCCACCAAAATAAAAAAACTGTTCAAATTCATTAAGCCTTCTATAGGAAATAATAAAAAGCAACATGGAATAAAATTAATTATCTTCATTTATATTAACAATGTCTTTAACAACAGGGTTTTAAAATATCTTGATTGTATTGTTTTAAATTAAAATTATAACAATGTTTTGAAACCCATAAATTATATATTTTTAAAAGTCTGCAATATAAATTAAGTTATTTCAGTTAAAAAGAGATAACGAAATTAAGTGAGACTGAAAGTATTTGAGAAAATAAAAGGAATGAGAGCAACTACAATGTCATTCTTAATGAATTCAACTGAAGCACGCGAAAATTAATCCGTGAATTAGATAGTTTTAAAATAAAATATGTCTAGATTAAGATTGAATGAAGCTATTTATTTATTCTTACTATATATATATATTTTATTTTATTTTATTATTATTTATTTTTTATTTTTTAATTTCTTTGCAATCTATTTAAAAAGGAAAAGTAGACTAATTTTTCTCCAGTTTCTGAAAGGTTTTTTTCTGTTGCTGAGGTGATGTGTCGCTCCCCG
Source organism: Ascarosepion bandense (assembly GCA_037127315.1). Taxonomy (NCBI): domain Eukaryota; kingdom Metazoa; phylum Mollusca; class Cephalopoda; order Sepiida; family Sepiidae; genus Ascarosepion; species Ascarosepion bandense. The sequence goes on along the minus strand of JBBBDQ010001232.1, from coordinate 3,451,339 downwards.
TGGGGATCGTCATATCGAAATGGCCATTCAACATCTTTGAATTAATCCTTTTTTAATATATATATTTGCTCTGTAATATTTTATTACATGGAGCTCTCTTCCTGTATCATTTTTTAATATTAAAATAAATTTTTAATATTAATTAGGATCGGTTTTTTGGAATTTACCTTCCTGCTTTTTTCCTTTGGATTGAAGTATCTGAATTAAAATATATATATATATATATATATATATATGCACTTATGCTGCCGAAATGAATAAATAGCTTCATTCAATATATATATATATATATATATATATATATATATGGTGAAAATTCATAGGTTCATGGTGAATGTGTGAGTTATTATAGAGATGTGAGTCTTGCATTATGTATCTTATTTGGAATTGCTGTAATTATTTCCAGGTAAATGACATCTGCCTCTTTATAGAATGCTTCAAATATGATTAATATGGACCTGTCAGGAAAACGGACAAACGTTGTTTTTTAAGTAACTGTAGAAAATGGGTTTAACCGATATTGATATTTATGCAGATATACTTATTACATTAGGTGATCTAAAGCGTAAAAATGAAATTAGAAAGGAAAAGAGTAATTTTTGGATTTTACCCATGGTCCTGTAACTTCCACATTCGAAGAAAATCTCATTGACTGTGGTGATTTGTTCGAGGAACATCAAAAAAGAGGTGACTTTTTCACAAGAAGCAGTTTGGAACACAATAGTGACATTTATGTACTCTCTAGAAGACAATAAAAATGTCGGGGACTATTCATATCTCATGAAGTTATTTTCAACATAGATTACCAAAAGTGGACAGAAACAAACAAAAAAAAAACTAAGGTTATTACTCAGGAAATAAGGAACAGAGGAGTACAAGAAACTTGTGGATTATATCCTGCCGAAAAAAAATTGACGTTTGATGAGGCAGTTATATTGCGAATATTTTAAATTGGCAGAATTGTCTCCGGACAAGTTTAAATGTCTTATATTCGTACAAACATTAGTCACAACCAAGGACAGCAAACTTCGTGTAAGAATGCTTACTAAGCTTCAAGACGAGCCTGGATTAAATCTACAAAAACTCTTAAAAGAGTGTTAAAATGCTGGAGTATCAAAAAAGACTCTAAGTATACTGAGGAGTCAGGAGTAGCACACATACGTAAGTTGAATAAAAATTTACGATTGTCAGTCAGTCAGTTAAGTGGCATACGTGATACATGACTGACTGGGCAGAAGATTATCCTGCAGTAGGTTGCCATTGCTTTCTGCGGTAGACTGGTTGCCGACCAAGGCTATAGAACCCAATCTGTTCTGCTATTTAACCCATACCTGGAAGGAAGAGATGGATTAATACCTTTCTCAAGGGTATTTGCGCGTAAGTGAATACAATGGATTCAACTGGAATTCGCACTCGGCTCCCCGGTTTCTCGTTCCGAACCGATATCCACTGTACCACAAAAGAAAAACAAAAATTTATTGACAAAATTACAAGATATAGGGCCATTAATGAAAGAGATCCAATCCAAAATAAGCACCCACTCATCTGCATGTTACAGTGATGGTGGATTCTACTGGAATAAAGATTGTCGGTTTTAATACAAGAACTATTAGGCTTTTGGGAAAATGGGACATAAGTCGCCTGAATACAGAAATAAAAGACACACTCCTAGGTTTAGAAATATTAGAATGGACGACGAAGACAAACTAAACAGAAGAAAATACGTAGAACTCAAGATTTTAAATAAGAAGGTAAAACTACAATCAGATTCAGGATCGGATCTAACTATAACAAATCTACAAATATGAAGTTAAATGAATATGAATATGAAGCTGAATAGACTGACCATGATGCATACACATAAAGTTGCACAGTCTGTCACAAACAATTTTGAAGGAGGAGTAATCCTAACCATACATTACATGAAAAAACGAAAAATTAAAAATATTTGTAATGAAAGACACGGAATATTTGATAGGATGCAAAAGTTTACCCATTAGCTCATTTTGTAAGAAAATAGAGTGCGATCCGCCCGAAGCTACAAAATTAAAGGAAGAACTACACAATCACCTTCCCAAAGTATTCTCAAGCGGTTTGGGACGATGCAACACGTTTGCAGCTAAAATTGAACTAAAGCAAAATGCTCAGCCAGTAATCAAGAAAAAGCGAAACGTGCCTTTCGCAACCATAGAAAAAATGACAAAGAGCTGTATAGATTGGTACACATGAGCGAGAAAATTATTGCACAGCCCCCATCAGCTTCCGAGGTGGTCATACTAAACATACGATGGCTTCACTTCAGAGATTTGTATATATATTTCTTACTAAACGTATTCCTGGCTTATTAACCTTCGTTTGTACCTTTACATTTAATATACTTGTTGTTTTATTTCAAATTCTAGTTGTTGTTCCTTTATTTTGTGCGGTTCCCATTTCCGGGATCCACAACAATATATATGTGTGTCATTCGGCAGGATTAGAACCTGCGAATCCCGCCGAATGACTGTATAACACACATTTTCATACGAATGACACTCATTTTCGTAATAAAGATTTATCGTAAATAATCAAGCCGGTAGATATAAATATATAATACTGTTTAATTGAAAACAGAATATCAACTTAAATACGAATATCAATAAAAAAAACAATGTTCAAACAAATCATTTCAAATTGTTGGTTGTTTATAACCAGGTTTCGGTAATCTTCGTGAATTTTCGTAACATGTTTACATTTGTTGATATTACGGTACATTTCAGAGCAGATATAGGTATTGCGATAAATCGAAAACTGTGTTATATAGGCATGATTAAAATCTCGTTTAGACTAATGGTCATTTGTGGTCGAGAGTTCTAAGACGTGCCAGATCATATGGTAGATTCCCCTATGTGGATACGGACCGCAGGTTCGAATCCTGCCGAATGACACACATTTTCGTAATAAAAATTTATCGTAAATAATCAGGCCGGTAGATATACATATGTAATACTGTTTAATTAAAAACGGGAATATGTACTTAAATACGAGTATCGATAAAAATAATTCTCAAACAAATCATTTAATATATATATATATATATATATATTTATATATATATATATATATTGAGGATTAATATTATCGTAATAAGATTGTTAATTCCTACAGAGACATTCATAGGATAATCTCATCATATTGACTTCGAAATATGCATGAATTATTACAGAATTATGTGCATTAGCCAAATAAGGTTATAAAGCTGAGAAACAAACATTTTCATTTAAAAGTTAATATTTAATTTGATATTTAATATATATATACATATATATATATATATATATATATATATACAATATTTAATATTACTATGATTTAATATGTAATTTAATATAAGCATCAACTTCATTGCTGAACATTCCTGAAACATGAATAAGCTTCAAGTGTGGGCCGACTTTAAAACCACGGAGAAGAAAAAAGGAGGCAATTGAGATTAAACAAGTTTGAAAGATTGAAAAAGAAACATTTAAAATTGGTTAGTTAAGGTAATGAATGCTTCATCGCACATTATTTTTGCTAGAAGATTGCTTTTTAGTTTAATCAAGCAAGCCTCCTAAATAATGCTACCTACGCATTCATTATCCTGCTTTCGCGTATTTTGCCAGTAGTGAAATCAGAGCCAATAAAAAGGTATTATCTTTAACGGTTAAAACAATTGCTAATGAAAAAAAAAACGCTAAAATGAAAACCATCAATGTAATGAAAAGGTTAAAATGTTACCTCAGTTTTCGATATTGTGTTATTAACTCGGTGAAAGTTTTAAAAACTCTGAAAAGAGTTTGGTAGTTGTTTGAATAAGTTCTCTTTAACTTTTAATCAGTATTGTAAATATATGCATTACATATATATGCATACATACATATACACACCCATAGTGTAAGAATGCGAAATGATATCCTAATGTATATATTTATATAAATTTTATCATTAAAGTATATATAATGTATTCATATCATTGAAGTAAATAACATATATATATATATATATATATATATATATATATATATGATTTAAGCATTAATCGAATTCCAATTGAATTCGTTGCATTCACTTACGCGCAGATAACCTTGGGAAAGCTATTAATCCGTCTCTTTCCTGGAGTTATGGGTCAAATAATAGGGCCGACTGGGTTCTATAACCTCGGCTGGTAACAAGTTTGCTGCAGAAACCAATGGCATCTTGATGCGGGATAATATTCTGCCCAGTCAGTCATGTCTCTTTCGTGACATGATCGCCTAGGCGTCTATTACCTATGGTACCTAACTGACTGATGTGTAATACGAAACAAAATAGTTAGAATGTTCAAAATTCTACGGTGAAATCTTTAGACAAGACTCCAGAAATAATTGGCTATAAATGGCTACTATTTAAAAAAGAGAAAAAGAAAAAATGTGAAAAATTATGAAATGAGTGTAAAGTTGGTAAGAAAAGGACAAATGGTAGTGACAACCTACACATACGCGCATCCATGCAGATTGTTGCATAGCCTCAGGCAAGCAAACGCACACATTAAAAAAAGAATTCATAAATGATAAATAATCAGAATTTCGAGAAATATAAGCAGTAAATTGCTGATAATCCCTGCAGAGTTGCCATAAGTAAATTGTGGATATTTTCATCTTAGATTTACTGGTACGATTTGTTTACAGTATAGTAGATTGATGTGCGTTGGAGATCGGTTCGGAACGAGAAATCGGGGAGCCGATTTCGATCTAGAGTTGAATTCCTTGCATTCACTTATATTCAAATAACCTTTCACTTTTCGGAAAAATGCATCCGTCTCTTCCTTCCAGTTTTGAATTAAATACCCGGACAGATTGGGTTTCTATAGACTTGGCTAATCTACCGCAGTAAGTAATGGCAACCTACTGCTGGGTGGCATTTGACTGACTGTCAGTATAGTAAATTTAGTTGGGCATCGTCTTTGAGAAAAAGACAGCAATACGGGATAATTTTCTCCCCATTCGGTCATGTCTCTTTTCAGACATGATCACCCAATGCGTGTATCACGTATGACATTTGACTGATGTCTCTTTCACACATATGTACTCGTGATGCAAAGAGAGAATGTATGTGTACCTAATCTGGACAGCTGGTCATTATTTCTATACCAATATCACATACCATTGTGGTTTTTAGCTAGACAATTCTACACTCGCAATATCACCATAGAGCAAGAATTAGCAATGTCGTCTCGCAGAAAATAAAATGAATAATTTGTGTTACTTTCTGAATGTTTGTCGCCCATGAGTAGGCTTGTGTCATATGAAAAATAACGAACCTTAGCATAATAAATATAACTTACAATAAAACAATATCTGCAAAATTTAACCTTAAAATTAATGGTAAATAAAAATGGTTTTCTATCCTTACTGTGTAATATACACTCAGATTGACATTAAGAATTTTAGGAAAAGCTGTCAACATTGACGAATAGCTAAATATCAGTCAGTCAGTTAAGTGCCATACATGATACACGCTTGGGCGATCATGTCTCGAAAGATACATGACTGACTTTGCAGAAGATTATCCCGCAGTAGGTTGCCATTGCTTTCTGCGGTAGACTGGTTGCCGACCAAGGCTATAAAACCCAATCTGTACTGTTATTTAACCCATAACTGGAAGGAATGGGCGGATTAATACCTTTCCCAAGGGTATTTGCGCGTAAGTGAATACAATGGATTCAACTGGAATTCGAACTCGACTCCCTGATTTCTCGTTCTGAACCAATATCCAATGCACCACAACGCACATCCTAAATGTAAGAAGATAAAAACAATTAATTCTAACCGCGGGAGTAAACGCTTCATACTGCACACAATATTATTTGTATTAAAAGTCCCATCATGCTAAAAACGATATTAAGCGTTATATTTTGATAGACTAACGAAAAGTTTTCTGTGAAACTTTGTAAGGATAAACGTTTTTCCATAGATATCATATTTGTGTTGTGTTAAAGAATATTGCTCGTTAATTAAGCAGTGCATGACAAGCGAATTCACGAGATTCGTGTGAGCTCCGCGTCTACAATGTACGAAATCGGTGTTTTCCAACATTAATAATAAAATTTTGTTATTAATAAACAAAAAGCTTTGTGACGGAAACTACAAAGTACTTAATATTTAAATAAATTATTAGAATAATCAGAAAGGCGGCAATTAAAAGCAATTACTTTTTTTCATTAGTTCGATGTTTGTTCATACTTTCTGTAAAAGCTGGTTTCAAAAATTCTAATTTGTTTGATTAAAGAGGAAAAGTATATACTATGACATGCTGAAAACTTAATATATCTAAATTGTTTCAACATCATGCTTCCAGAAATTGTTTAATGATGATTTCATTTCTTGTACATTTCAAAATGTATTTCTCTTATTATTTTAAGAGTTTCAATGAATTTCTTTTCCGATTCAGTAAGTTGTTTGCGCGCAGAGACTCACACAAGCACGAGCGCGCGCACGCACACACACACACACACAAACACACACACAAACACACACACACACAAACAATGGATTAATGTTAAGAAATGTGTCATTTAACTGAACAGAGTCATGCCAAATTCGAAATTTTGTGAAGGAACCATTATAATGTATTTACTCTTTGGGGCTTTCTCTTTATCTGCTGTTGGGTTTCGATTTTTTCTTAAATGGGGCTTTGTGTGCCTTAATATTTTTATATGTGTGTGTTTCTACAGGTGGTTAATTGCTTATATATATGTATTTTCATATATATATTATTATTATATATATACCTGTGTTATTTTATACATATATATACATATATATACATATGCATACACACACATTACACATATATTATAATTTTCGAATATATATATATGTGTGTATGTGTGTTATTTATACATATATTATGTTAGTAATTGTGGGAAGTCAAACGTATTATTCTAATGGTTGTTCAGGTGTTCAGTGTCAGTTGTTTCGAAATATTCAAGAGGCTATTGAGAAGGAATAATTACGCGTCCAGATACGCGCTTTTACTTATTTAATGTCCTGATTGAAAATTTTATAAAATTTATTATTGATTGTTTTATTGATATTTGTTATAATTATGCTTGTGTTTATGCGTATGTTAGAGGTTTATTATTCTTATTTCTATTATTGACTTTATTTTTATTTGGTTTAATTTATTTTGCTTATTTTTTAATTTTATTTATTTATTCATTTTTGTTTATACTTGTTCGTTGCAGTTTTCTTTTTTATGTAACGTAGTAATTTTTTTCTCCGTATCTACAATGTTAGATGAGTTCTGAATTTTTATTTAATAGAACGTACTATTCTGGTAATGTTATAGCTATGCTTTCCATCAGAAAATTTCATCGTTTTTTTTAAATTTATTGTTGTAAGCTGAAGAATTTTATCCTAAATTTTCATGGTAGTTTTAGTGATTTCTTTATCTCCTAGATATATGTATATGTGGGGTTCACGTATTTACAATTTGTCAAAAAGGTTTTGTTCGCGTAATTTCTTTCTTTCCATGGTCTTTCAGATACGCCTAGATATATTTGCATTTGTTCATTGTTCTATAGTTACAAAAGGAGTTGATTTGTTCAGGTGGTTTCTTGTTTGTTTTCCTATTCTGCTTTGTTCATTAATTGTGTCATGCCTTAGGTGACACTCTAATTATTGTTACTGTGTTTTTGATGCATATTTTGTGGAAATTAATTGATACCTGGACGGTTTTGTATATGTATTTAATGAATATTTTTCCTGCGTTTTCTTGTTTGTTAGATTTTGTTACACGTTGTGTTCAGCCATAAAATGTGTTCTTTCTGTTTAACTTTTTTGCGCTGTTTGGTGTGTATGTGAGTGATGCCAACTACCTACTGTGTTCATGGGATGTTTTATAACTTTTCTTGGCCTCATTGAGAATGGTTTGACTGAAACAAGTTACTTACGAAATTTGCTTGATTGTTGATGGAGGCCGGGTTGAAGAGGAATAGTTTATAATTTTTTAATGGCTCATATGTAGATTTTTCTGGTTGAGGATGACATTTAGACAATCAGTCTTTTAGGTTAGTTTTAATCTCTATGATGGGTCTTTTTTAATTTATTTATGATTTTTTTCTCAATGGTTTGTTTCTGAGCTTTGTTTATTCATTTTCTATCCATGTGTCTTTATTTTTCATTATGAAAAGCCGCAGCATCATTGATGGAATTAAAGATAAAAAATGTGTCAAAATAAAGCAAATATGCAAGGAATTTACAGCATTGTTCAAAACAAGTTGGCTACAAGATCAGAAAGCCACACCAGCTGCCACTTTTGAGTCTGCAATTAGAATAAAAAGAATACAGTTATTAAGTAATAGAAGATTGAAATGTACAAGTAAGTATGGTTTATTCTGTTTTGCATCAGCTATTCACACTATTTGTGGTAGAAAAATAATAGAATGGGAAATACTTTTGCCATACTTTGTGAAATTTGATACGATTGACAATATTGTTTGAACTACAAAACAACGCCACATTATGTAAAAAAATAAATCATACAAGAAACATGAAAACAACGAATCAAAGTTGTATTGTTTCTGACTGAGCAGGTATTAAAACATAAAAAATCACGCTACGTCAAAAACTGCATTTGAGCCCGAAAGTAAGACGCGGAAAAAAGAAGGCAGGTTCAAGCTCTGTATAAGAATTACAGAATATATATACAAATAAAAGTGTTAGAAATCATCAAAACGGGAATTGTAAGTCTAAACGATATAATTACGCTGCGTCTCGACTGTCTCAAGACTACCTCTCGACTGCCTCACATCGGCCTCCTCTGAAGTCACGTAGGTTAGTCTTTATTGAGTGAGGAAGTGCCCATTCCTATGTCGTTGGGACACCATAACACTATCAAACACTCGGTTGTTTTTTGTTCGAATGTTTGATGGAGTATGATGGGTATATTGAGAGCACAAAATAAATAGAAAAAACATAACGAAACCTCTCTAAAACCGGTCCGCACTAATTGAGAAAGTAAGTGGTCGTTTTGTTGCAGCAAAGGGTTCATATATTAAAAAAGCTGTAATTCGTTTACTATATAAAATAAATATATATGTTACATATACATATAATGATATAGATTCACTAGAAACTGATTTTCTAAGCGCTGCTTGTATTTGGAACAAGACCAAAATTTGAAGGTATCCGTTGAGAATCGAAATCACTATTTAGTTTTAATTGGTTTTTGCAAAACAAGTAGGTTAACCATTATAACACGTCGAGGTGCCTCAACTGTAGAGTAAAGATAAAGAAAATAATTATCTGATCATCATTTATTACTTTGCTTAATTCATTATCAAATTTGAACGTAATTTTTTATAATAATATCCCTGAAGCAAGGCATTTTATTACCACTGTTTTGAAGGGGGTTATATAGGGGGAAAGTTATGAGAAAGAGTGACAGGTTACAGGGGTGTCAGGAAGTAGATAAGAAAAGGATGAGAATACTGATGAGAGTAGAACTGACGGAGAAAAGTGCATGAGAGAGAGAGAGGATGCAGGTTAGTGAGATAGGAGATGACTATTTATTTTACATTTAAATTCTTGGAGATTATAGCTGTCGGGAAATCAAGTAAATGGAAGGGAATTCCACAGGCAGGAATTGCGAGAAAAAAGCTGATGGAATAGAATTTGCATTTATATCTTATTGGTTTTACAGTAAAAGGGTGGGATCTAGTTGCTAATCTTATGGAACGAGTAAGTTTATATATAGAGGACACCATCTGAGCAGAAGCCGTGAGAGTATTTGTAGAAGAAACACAGGGAAGCCATATTGTACATTATAGACGGTTCCTATTTATAAGTAGAGTTTGCTTTTAAAATTAAACCATGTGAACTCGATTTTATTAATTTTGTTTATAAACAACAATCTAAATGATGAAATAACATCGCAGATATTTTACTGCAAAAAATATTGGTATATTATCTTCTTATTGCTAACATGGCAGATGTATGAACGCGCTCCCTGTCAAATACAGCTGTGTTTGATCGGCAACTTAGTTCGTCACTGTGTCGCTAAATGCACGCCGAATCTAGCAACGGTTTCTCTATCCAAGGAGAACGCATATTTTTCTTTAATAGAAGCTCACGAATATACAGGACAGTAGATAAAATAAACACATTGTTTATAAGCAAATGACGCTTCTGCTCAAATATTTGTATTCACTAAATTTAACGGTAATAACGTTTGTGTGCTTCATAAATTAAAACAATCATCAATTTATATATATATATATATATATATATATATATATATATATATATATATATATTATCCTACGGTTTTAGCAGGACTCAGAGTGTTATGTGTCATGCGCATACTGAACTGGGCTTTTCTCGGTTTGAATTAATTTTTAACTTTCCTTGCTTTAAATCCGTTATAAGTATGAAATCGGATATGCGAATATTCTTATTTATTAAATGTATAATTAAGTTACGTTAATACAGATGTATGAAATATATATATATATATATATATATATATATATATATATATATATATATATATAATTATGAACTCTCCCGTCGATATCGTCGTATGAGCGTCTAACTCAGTTAGACTGCCTCACAAAGAATTGTTTTGAGTAGTGAAGGCTTGGGTAGCACCATCCAAACTTTTGGAACTGCTGATAACAAACATTCGGTGCAGAATTCTACCACAGATCGCAGGAACAACAGACCTCAGTTATGTAATTCATAACTGAAGGGAAGGGACGGATGAATACCTTTCCCAAGTGTACCAGAACGTAAGTGAATGCAGAGTGTTCGATTGGAACTGGAAATCGGCTCACCGACTTCTCCCTCCGAGCCGACATCCACTGCACCACAACACATGTCCGTTAATTGACGGATTGATGTATATATATATATATATATATATACATACATATATGTATATTTTATTGATAAAGAGGTAAAAAAGTATATATATATATATATATATATATATATACTTTTTTTACCTCTTTATCAATAAAATACAAAAATTATATATAACAATATTCGTTTTAAAAGAGGTTACACTACTATCGTTGATAATCTAACGTTTACGCATTACCTTTCTTGAAATATATTCAATTCAGAGCATCAGTGTTAAAATTATTTTGATGAACGCGCTGTGTGATAATAGTTTTTTTCTTTTTTTCAATTTTTTTAAAATCTTTCTCTCCAAGCAAGGTAAAACTGCCACTGGGATGCAGGGATTACAGAAGAGGTGAGTGATGAGAAAGAGGAAAAATTTACAGGTGAGTTAGAGAATGAGTAAGAACAGTATGAGTATACAAGCGTAAAGATGACTGCATGAGAGTGGATTGGAAAGGAAGAAGAATATGATAAAAGGGCTGTCAGGGAAAAGGTGTGAGTCAAGAAGATCAAAGTGTCAATTAATTTATATTTCAATTCATGGAGATTGTAGTTTTCAGCGAAGCAAGTATACGGAAAGGAATTCCACATGTAGAAAATGCGAGCAAAATAGCATAAGGGGTGGAGAAGTTCTGGTTACATTTGTTTGATTTTACTGTAAAATAGTTACCTCCAGTAAAAATCGATAACAAAACAGCATAATATGAATAAAAAAGATCCCAAACTTCATAAACAAATTTATTCCATTAAAATGTTTTATTATTTTTAAGAAGAAAGAAAAAAGTAATTTTTAATTATTTAAAAAAAAATTTAATCGCTTCTAACATTTTTCAATTTTTGTCAGAAAATTTTGTTTTGATTTGACTTAGCGTCTAAAGAAACGTTACGACTGTTTTAAAATGGAAACGTAATGATTGCATCACCCACATTTTTTTGGTGACAAACACATTAATTTGGAAATTCTCGCCAAAATCAAAAAATTGTTTGATTTTAGTGAAACTTTTAGTACTCATTCACAAATGAATTTAATTATTATCGAAATTAGAATTTTTTAAAAAGAATAATAGAAATATTTTATGTTTGTTTCCTCGTCTCCACGTAAACCCATGAAATTTTAATAAATTTTAATTAGTGGCTTACTTTTGTTTTATTAGTTCAAGGAAGAACTCGTTTGGGGATATAAATCATCTATTTTTTTTATTTTAAGTTTGCAGTCATTATCCGAAAATTGACGAGTAAATTGAAAAGTGCAATACAACTCTGATATAATTTAATTTGATAGTCTTTTAATTACTGGAATAAATAATAACTATTAAAGACATTTAATTCTTTCTTTTTAAATCACAAATATTGTAAAAGAAATTTAATTTTTTAAATTTTATCTATTCAGAAAGCGTATTCAAATGTCTGGCTAAATATCTAAACTAAAATTCTATAAAATATTATATAATTGGTGAAAATATTAAGTTAGATTTTTAATTTTACTATTTCGTTAATCCCCCATCCCCCCAAAAAAACAAAGAAAATTTGAAAATCTAATGTTTTAACTTAATTGAAATTTTAGAATGTTTTCGCCACCCTAAGCGTTTTTGACCATTTCCGTCTGTCATAAATATTTCATCACCCCGAAAACGCAGATAAAAGAGGCCTACCGTAGTTATTTTCTTTTTATTATTAGAAATTTCTGGAAGTAAGCAATTATTACTTGATTAAAATCTGATAAAGATAAGATTAAATTTTAAAAAGTGACTTAAATGACGTGTCAGCAAGATATATTTTATTATGCAAGATTTTTAAAACAGAAATTTGGCTACTGTTTACGCAATAAAAAATTGTGGAAAATTAATTTTTTTCTTTTTTCAAATCAGAGAAAAAATTTACATTAAAATCAATATAATTTTGGTTAAGCATACACCAGTGTATTTTTTAAACTGAAATTCACATGTATTCTCTTGGCTTTCAAATAAAGCTGATTTTAAGGCTTGAAGATAACTTAATTAATTTTAAAATTTAAATTTAAATTTTGGTATCGAAAATGAGTTGAGGTACCTATTGTAAAAGGGTGGGACATACTTGCTTGTCTAGAAGCTAAAGTAAATTCATGCAGAGGGGGCACCGGGAGCTAAGCCTGTCCGAGCAGAATCCGTGAATGTATTTTTAGAAGAGACAGAGGGAAGCCACATTACATCGGTGAGAACGTGACTGGAGTTGCGCTACCGGGTCGTTTCAATTTCATTATAGATTCTTCGCTGGATTATGTCAAGAAGCCTGAGATGAATAACATGGGCACACGACTAGATGTGACAGGAGTATTTAATGCACAGGCGGTTGGTAGATTTATGTACGTGTAAGAAAGATTTAGACCAGAAAAAAACTCCCTAACTCTACAAACTTTCCGAGCAGTAGATTTAGCTATGGATTAAATGTAGTAATTTCACATGAGATCAGCTGATAGATTTAGAAATAAGAATGGCATTGCCTTGCTTACGGGAGATTAGCCTGATCCATTCTAATGGGCGTTAGAAGCGATTGTCTATGGTAATTAAATGATAGCAAAAATGAAAAGATTCGTAGGAAGTGAATAGGACGTGAATAATTTGAGGTTCATATTACATTATGACCCACTCAAAATTCAGTTTTACAGAGTAACAATTCTTTTGACAAACTTCTCTGAGTGGGATGTTCTGTTTACATTTGTGAAAGTGAAGAAAATGCAGGGGATTCGATTACATCTAAATAGTTTGGCGCTTTGTAAGAAGCTGAAGTGGTTCCATTTTCGGTAGAGATATAGTCAGAGTAGCGCCGGTAGATTCATCGAAACATGTTATTAATTAGGGATTATATATTGCACCACCAAGGATAGGTAAAAAGATTTTGAATTTCATCAAAATTGAGGAATATGCAACTTCAGCTCAAATATGGAAGTAATATTACATATATGCACTTATACATACTTATTTGTGTATAAAAACATAACTATATCTGTTGGCATTTGTCTCTTTTACTGATATCTTAATTTAATTTCAATAAAGTGTAATCCACAACCTTTGATATAAAATAACTTGTCTTTATATTGATTTTTTAAAACATATGTTCAGATGTCTTCTATACAAGGAGATACATACATACATACATACATACATACATACACACAGTGTATGTATATATATATATATATATATATATATATATATATATAGGTGTGTGCGCATGTGTTTGTTGTTCTTGTATATATAATATATATATATATATATATATATATATATATAGATCGGTTACTTTTCTACAACACACAGTTAAGATTTATACAACTACCATCTATTTCAACGCATATAGCCTGACAATATCATTTAGCATGAAATATATTGTTTCCCCTATGTGTTAACTTCAATGTTTATATATACACATATATTTAGTGATTGAAAAGTAACTCCATATTTACATTCGTCAATTTTATTGTCATATTTACGATATCTCGGCCGTTGTACGCTCAGAAACAATGTAAATATTATCTCATCTCAGAAGTATAAAAGAATAAATTCCTATTTTATGTATGGTTAACTCTAACGTCTCATAAATATATATTTAGCGTGGAAACTCCATCATATAAAAAATCTCTAGTAAGTTACTTTCCAGTCACCCTGCTTATATATATATATATATATATATATATATATATATATATATATATATAGTTTGTGTGTGTGTGTGTAATGGAAAGGTACAGAGAAAAGTAATTAATAGAAATATAAAAGTTTTCAGTTTGCTGATTGGTGTTAATTTCATCATTCTGAGTCCTGAGATTCTTAGTTGAACCGTCAAGCACTCACTCCGTCTACACGCCAGGGTGTATATCAATCCTGTCATTATGCATTAATTTTCTTATCAACTGTGCAATGCTCCATTAATTTATACCGAAGTTCTCAAGTGCACGAAAAACACTATGAAACAAAAACAATTAACAGCATTCAAAATACTGTAAAGATATTTAGCGTTTAGCATGGTTCATTTCATACAAGATCTAAGGATAAAAATCGTCCCGTAAGCGTTTTTACCTGCTTATGATACAAAAGTGTCGTTCTGTTCTAACAAGTGGGACTCGGCATTTGTGCTTTCGTTTTTAAAGTTTTTTTTCTTCTGAACTACGAAAACCGTAATAAGAAATATCCTCCAAGGAGAGCAACGATTTTTACTTGGTATTCATCTATAATCATTTGGAGTCTTATCTTTTCTGCTGCTCGGCAATTGGCATATCGAGCAATAAAGCAGGTTGCCAACTTACCCTGAATAGATCAGTCGGTTCTCAGTATCTTTACTTCTAAATATTTTCTGAAAATTTCTAGTCAAATAGATGCTGCTTTGCTTTCTTCTCTCGGGTAATGTTATTGCTAATCCAACGGAGATGGTCTGCAATGTGCATGATCACAAAATTCATTTAATCAAACCTTGTCCTAAATCGCCACTGATAACGAAGGCGACCCAATCTAGAAAGTAAACTTTTATCATTTCAAACGCAGAGCTACTTTCTATAAACGATTGATGTGGTTGAATCGTTTCCGAGGGCTTATCCATCCTTTGCAGGCTATTTAAAGGACACTACTTAAAAATTATAATTTTTTTAAGAAGATAATTGTTTAGTGATGATAATGTCATCCAATAATTGGGGGCGAAATAAATTAGTTGGATTCATACCTTTCTCGATGTCATTTGCGTCTATGTTAATATCACGAACCCAACTGGAATTAGAACTCTATTTTACAGTTAAACAATTTAATTCAAGTATCTGTTAAACCAGTCGCTCATCTAAGTATACAGTTTATGGTATTCTTAACCTAGAAAATATTTTTAATTCCGATTTTTTCTGTTTCACACTCCTTCGTGTAATATTTAAATACTTAATACTTATTTAGTTATTGTTTTTGGCTTATTTAAGGAATTTAATGTAGAACTACACTGAGCAGGATATGTGGTGCAGTTCTTTTTCACGTGTGCTGTTTTCCATCTGGAATCTGTTGATCATGACTCTCTACAATTTCCTCTCTTTGAAGGTCCTCGTAAATGGTGTTTTGTTTTTTATCCCCCTCCAAACCCAGTTCTGTCATCCATTTTCATAATCTTGTTAGTTAGAAGTCATGTTATTTTCCAGCTATACACCTTGTCTTCAATCTACCCTGTTGGTATTAGATTATTCAAGTTTTTTGTTGACATTATGTGCCCTAAAAATTCAACTGTCTTTCTGTTGTTTGTTATAATATGTCCTATTTATTTAATGCTTTTCTAAAATTTTATCTTTGCTCAAGTGGTCGGTCTATTGTATCCTCTACTTTCTTCTATATAACCTCATTTCTATTGCTTTAAATCTCTTTCTTATCTGAGAGGAGATTGTCCTGCAATCATTGCTATATAACAAAAATGCTTTTACATAACGTCTCCTTTTTCTTGGCTCAGTTATTCTTAAAAAGGCTTTTGCTAGAAACAATTTTGTTTTATGATAATTTTTATAAGTCTTCATTTATTCTTCAGTGAGCTTAAGATTTCTGTGCCTGTGTGTATTTTGTATTTTGCTGTAGAATTGCACCAACAGGTCATTTGGTACAATCTATATGTCTCAGTGGCAAATCTATATAAAGATCTAAAACAAAAGCAAGCAAAAATAACTGCTAGCAGAATTTTTGTTCGAACACTCCGTACACATAGACACAAATATATATATATATAAATACCTTAAACATATTTATCTTTTCTATAATCAACCTTCAACCTTAGGGAACTAATCAAACTCGTGGAAATGGATGGCTGTTTCAACACAATATCTGAAACCGGAATAAAAACATTCATCTGGTGCAAATAAATGGCGCAGGTGATCCATACTAGAGATGAATATAATTGCCAATAAGTTATTCTTGAGATGCCATCTACTGTATCGATCATATGATAAATAAAAGTATTGAAGCAACATTTGAAGTTATTTTTTCTATCCTGTATCGAATTTTGTTTTTGCTTTCGTCGATAAGATATTTCCTTTGAACGAGAAATATTTCGTTAATATTCTGTACTTCTCTTCTCATGTATTTGAAAAGGTAATTTCTGAGTTGCATCATTTTAGAATATGATAAAATTATTTGATTTTATATTACTTATTACTCAATGTTTAAATGATACCCGGGGGTCAAAAGAAACCTAAACAGTTGAATAATAATAATAATAATAATAATAATAATAATAATAATAATAATAATAATAATAATAATAATAACAATAATAATAATAATAATGGAAAAGCTGTAAACAAACACTGGTATGAACATCATCCAGCACCGGTTACAGAAATAGAAGATGTAACCATTCTATGGGATTACACCATCTACACAGACAGAAAAATTGAAGCAAACAGGCCAGACATTATTGTTAAAAACCAGAAGGAGAAAACTTGTCTATTAATTGATATGGCTTGTCCAGCGGATTGTAACATAGCAACCAAGGAATTTGAAAAACTGTCAAAATATAAAGACCTGGAAATTGAAATAGAAAAAATGTGGAAATTGAAAACAAGAGTTGTGCCAGTGATAGTAGGTGCACTTGGAATGATAAAAAATGGAACAAAACAACACATTGAAAGAATCCCTGGAAACCCCAGCTTAAGAGATATACAAAAAATTGTCTTATTAAGTACAGCCCACACACTAAGGAAAACGTTATCTATGTAATGCTGGGGATGATAGGGAAGATAGAAAAACATGAAATGGAGTCATAACAACACGCCACTACCTGCCTTAGGTCTCCCCGCAGACTTGGTTGGTAGTGAGACCAATGCAGAAATCGAAATATGATGAAAAATGACATAATAATAATAATGGCCCCATCCATCCGTCAAACTTTCATATCTATACTATAAGAGCGGTGTCTGTCCGAGATACGATTTAACTAATATATTATAATGAAGGGATGCTATTTTAATTTTTTTAATTGTATGATTTAAATTTAATTTGACTAAAATTAAACATGAAATTGGAAAGTAAAATATCAATTTTTAAATAAACATTTAAATGAATGAAAATATGTGGAATATTTTTAGTTCAGAGTTAAAGGGGTTACTTGTAATAATAATGTCTTAGATTCGGTCCACTTATCGATCTTATATGATTTAGAAAGATACAACATGAATAGGAAGTATTAATTACAATACAGAAACTTGGGATAGCGTCATTTTTGCTGGTGTGGAAAAGAGTATAAAAGAACTCAATTAAATTATGATTTAATTTCTTGTTCTCATTTTCGCACTATTTTTTTATTTAATGCTTTATTGTGTATTTCATTTCCTCAGCTATGGGTTAATTAACAGGAAAGATTGTGCAGTCTAGCTTTAAATGCCAGCCAATCTAAATTATCAAATATAACATCACCTTCATCATCATCTATCCTATAACCATGTGGAGTCTTAGGGTTGATTCACAGCTAAACATATGATAAGCTACTTCCATCTGTATTGGTTGTGAGCCAATGTTAGTGTTTATTTGTTGTACGTTTATTTTGTTAAGGACGGTCATCGAATCAGCTTCACTCTGTGCCTGCTTTTTCATTTGTTCAGTGTGACCCCATTTATGATGGCTGTGGAAAACCAAATTGTTGGCTCTTTGACGTTTCCATGCAACTTCAATTTTCTTTTCTTGACGGTTGTCTTCCAACAGGTCTTTTACTTGTATGATGGCTTTTCCCAATGTTCTACCGTAAGTGATGCCAATGGTGGTTCTGTAGAATTTTATATCTAATGATTAATTTTTCACTGAAATTCTGCTGGTAATATCTTAAAATGAAACAATAATTCTTCAATTATCACGCAAAGAGTTTGAAGAAGGCCTATGCATGCACGAATCAGATCTTTGATTTCAAACAGATATCCTTATCTTTCCTCAGATTTCTTGTTTCTCCGACAGCCCTTACTGTTCGATGTGCTCTTAAAATTATTTCTGTTCTCGAAACTGTGTTATATAATTGGTTCACGGTTTTCAGTTCCTGACCCCCGAATGTTTTTATTGTTTGACAGGCAAAATATTTGCGTAGATATACTAGTGTCAAAAGATGAATATATTTAGTAAAAGTACATTAGTTAAATATTGAGAAAAGCAGAGAAATGCAATAATATGCGAATTGAAATTAAAAATCATGTCATTTTTAAAGGTAGAACACTCTCTACAATGTACAAACGTGGATCTAACCCCATTAAGAAAATCCTTGGTATTCTTTATTAGAAAGGATTAGAAAAATATTTATAGTGTGTCTCTCTTCATTTACTAAAGGAGTATTTGGCAGAGAAAAACATAAGTTTGTTTCTCTTTCCTTAGGTGACCTATGAATTATGCGGTAAAGGATTTTATTACACATAAAACAAAAGTTAATAACAATAAAATTGATATGTAATTAAAGATCCTCAAACTATCGGTATGCAATGTTACTGAAGTGGCCATCTCAGAAATGTAGCAAATGAAATCATCTATAATTCCAGTTATGATCTTGGTATTGGGTTTCATTGGAATGTTCTGAAGGAATATTTGGCATTCAATGCCTTAAAGAAACATAAAAGAATTACTCTCAAGGACAGGTCATATATTTTGGGGGATTTATTTATGTTAAATGTTTGTATTCTTTGGTTGTTTTTTTTCTTTTTTATTCACATCAATGTTAAGTAGAAAGTGTCATAATGCCATTTCTAAATTTAGGTATATATTTGGGACCCTGAAAGATGAGCATTCAACAGAAATCAAAGATGATGATGACGACGACAACAATAATACTCACAAGTACATCGCACACAATATAAAAATATATTCACAAGTACAGATTACATAATACAATCATTGTACTTACACATATCGAAGAGCTTTATCTGTGTAAAATATGTGTAAATTTCTTTATTTTTTTATAATTTTTACAAAGTTGATTAGCGGAAAAATGTTACAAACCTGTTTTCTGAACTTTGGTCTCTGGTTTGGATCTGTAAGAAAATGTGCAGACCTCACAAACCAAAGTAAAAAATAATATCATCTGTCTATGATGCTGGTTCAATTTATACTCATATCAGACTGGGGACTAGAATGCATATACTGCTCGTCATATAATTGTACCCTTCGAGGAGAGGGAATGAACAAAGCCTATACTCGTGTATGAGCCTGCTTCATTTATAGTGTGACTATTGAATTTTTTAGTATGGATGCGAACCCCTCCATAACATAATAAAATTTGTATAATATGAACTCCCTATTTCTTTTGCATAAAATGAATATCAAAACTCATACCCAATACAAATATATATGTTAATTACTAGGTAAATAATAAGAATATTTGTAATCGCAATATGTACATTATGGAAATATCATGTTGATGCTATTGACTACATTGTATTTGGTTACGCATGTCTCAGTGTAAAGAAATAAATAATAACTTGATAAAATTCGGCGGTATATTTTTTGGAAGATAAGTAGAACCTAGCCTGATAATTATACTACAAGATTGTGTATATTTAAAACATTCCATTACATATTATATAATTACTTCATACTTTATATTATAAGACAGAAATTAAATAATTATAAGAAAGACTTAATTTGAAAATAGTATTAAAACACAAACCCTTTTCCAGTAATTATGAAAACACGAAATATGATTAAAATAATTATAAACACAAATACCATCACAGGAACTCTATCACTAACAAAGAAAAAGGTACTGAGTTTGTGAGTATCCTTTTCAGACAAAATAAGACATGCTCAATGATATATATACAATTATTTTCATGAAGAAATAGGGTAGTTTTTATAAGATAAAATAATTCGTAAAAATTGGATCAATGACCAAATCAGAAAACAAAGCAGAAATATATCAATTAAAAATAAGAAATAATAATACTAAAGTTTACTTGAAAATATCATTAAAGAACTTTTCAGAAATCAAGATTGAGACCGCATGACCCCTATTTTATGATCAGAAGAATGATCACCAGCCGCGAACTGAAATAAGAGAGATTAAACCATGTCGTATGTATTCAGAAACTACAAGTTATATGCAAAAGAATAGAAGTATACACGGCTTTGATGCGAGCAACGGTGAAGTTTTGGGAAGGTTGGACACAAAAAGAAAACTGATATTTAAAAAGAAATACAGCTGAATCTTTTAGACATTTGCTCAGGAAAGAGGGACTGGAGAATAAGATACTCACGGGACAGATAGGGGGAAGCAGAAACAAGGGAAAGCAACGCAATGAATACGATGCATTTGAGCAGATGGATAGCGGAGTGAGTTTTGAGTTGATAACAGAGCGGCTGTTTAGAGCTTTTTTTTTAATCGTGTCTCCCCAAGCAAGGCATTCCACTGCTACTATAGCGCAGGGGGTTACATGGAGCCATTGGGCATGGGAAATGTCAGAAGGAGGATGTACATGGGGAGAGACTTGGAGAGAGTGGGTGTGAGTTAGTGTGTTAGGAGGTGTCTATTGACCTTACATTTAAACTCCTGGTGGTTGTAGCCGTCGGGGAAGCGAGCGTGCGGTAGGGAATTCCAAAGGCTGGAAGTGCGAGGAAAGAAGCTGTTGGAGTAGAAATGGCGGTTACATTTCATCGGTTTCACTGTAAAAGGGTGGGACCTAGTTGCCAATCTAGTATCTCGTGCAAATTTACATCTAGGCGGCACCAGTGATTTAAGTTCGTCAGAGCAGAAGCCATGAAAGTATTTATAGAAGAGGCACAGGAACGCCACGCCAGGCCGGTGAGAGAGATACTGCAGGTGGTCAGCCAAGTCGGCATCAATCACATTACAGATTCTTCGCTGTATTTTGTCAAGAACCCCGAGGAGAATAGAAGGGGCACCCGACCAGATGGGGCAGCAGTACTCAATACACGGGCGGATGGTGGATTTATATAAGTGCAGGATAGATTCAGGCGGAAAGAATTTCCGGGCCCTGCACAGAGAGCCGACTTTCATACCTACAAGTGATAGGGTGATGTAGAAGGTCATGATACTCTACATTTTTAAGGAACATGGCACATGGAAGAAAAAAAATTCAAAGCAGGTTTGCTTTTTTTTCTTTTTTATCTTCCTATGAGAAAACGATTTTTTCAGGCACAATTAGTTGTTAAATCTCTTTAATGTATTTATTGTAAAAAAAAATTTTCAAATTTTCTACTTGTTTTGCGTAGAGATATTTGTTGCACCTTCATACTTGTCTTTCTATTTATCTGAGAGAAAATACGGTTTATAATCGATTATATATGTACGTTAACTACAACATTGAACTACACATAGAGAAAGATGCAGATGGTGAGAAACTTTTCCTAATGTTCGTACATAAGGACAAATTTATGGAAAATGATCAAAATAAAGACGGATCGTTAATAAGCTCTTGGTTATTGAAGAAACTTGTTCGCGTTAAAGATTGTCCTGCATTTTTCAAACGAATCACTGCCTGATATTCACATTGCAAATTTGGCGATTTTGAACGCAACGTCGTATAAATGGTGCCAATTATTCTCTGTAAATAAAATAAATATGTCTATGTATTTACTCTACTTATTTAAACCGCGTGTTCAGCAAATTCTTACTAGATCATCAAAAAATAATGGAAAGAGAATTAAACACATCTCAATTGTGTAGAAATTAAAAAAAACGTTAATAAAACTACTGTTAGATCATACTGACTGCATAATGACAAGAATTAAAACACATGCATAAATTTGTTTTGCGTTGTGTTATCGGTTACCATAGGGTTATCTATATTTTTAGAAAGAAAAAATAATTTGAATCAAAAGCGTGGACATTTGGAATTGTCATGGAGGCCTTTTTGCATTTTTACTGGAAGCTCCAATAGGAGATTTTCCGAGTGTTTGGATTTGAATCTAAAAATGGTGCAGACGGTTCGGGAAGATTTGGATGAGTTTAATGGGATTACCAACGAATTTAAAGTGAGCCCTAGTGATAGCGAGGTTAAGCTTCCATTCACCTTCCCACAGGTCTTTACACTGAACACTAAAGCCTACATCAAGTGCATTATTAAGATAGTACGTTTCTGGGGAAAGAGGGTAGCTGCTAGAAGATATTCTGACGGGACTCTGTATCAATCCTCATAAACAGGTGAAACCAGTCATTGGTGTCAGACAATTTACGCGACTATATCACTCTTTACATCTGGTCACTTAACACCCAAGACTGCAAGCTTATTGATTACCATTTGTGGGGCGCTGTTGAGCAAAAGACCAAACAAACTCTTTGTAGCCACAAAGATGAACGAAATGCGATAATTATTGCAGCATTTATCCTCTTAAACTAAGAGAAAGTCTATAGGATAAAATATTCAGTTTGCATTACTGACGAATGTGAATAAATTGTCGTATAAAATTTTATAATTCTTCTCTGTAAACAAGAAAATATCTGTGTATTTACTGTTGTTATTTATACCCCGTGCTCAGCAAATCTTTTCGAGATTATCAAAAAACTAATGGAAGAAAAATAAAATATATTTCTGTTCTGTAGAATATGAAAGAAGTTAAAAAAGGTACTCCGAAATCATTCTGACTTCCTAAATGCTGAGTTTAAAACAAACACACACACACACACACACACACACACACACACACACACACACACACACACACACACACACACACACACACACACGTATCGAAATTGACCTTGTATTAAGTTAGAGGTTGCCATCACAGCAAGAGTGTTCTTTAAAAGCATAAGCATATGTTAAATTGTTTACGGTGGCCCCGAGCAGAGCAGAAGATCTACTTAAAAAGAAAGACGTCTCTGGATTACATTGGATTCCAGTCGAGCACATATTGAATTGGATTTGATTTACAATGCAGCTAACCAGTTTAGAATTACACTTGAAAGCTTAGGTCATGAAGTCATTGCTCTAAACACTGCAAACTTTAGATCGATGTCACCTCAGATGGTTAATGGGGTTATCATATTTATAAGAAGAAAAAAGAATTTGTATCGAAGGCCTGGATGCATTTTCCCTTTTGTGATGTTATAACGTTATGAAATAGCTTCCAAATTTTTTTCATTACTCACTGTAACCTTCAAAGTATTTCACAGGAAAAACTGCGCTGATGCATCCACAGGCCTCACGATAAATTTATTCCATAATTGCGCATCAATTTTCCCTTGTGTGAGACTGTTTCAAGCTTCGTTAAAATGCTAAACAATGTATATTATCTTGCAGAGAAAACCAAGTCAATACATATCACTATTTGTAATCATTCCTCTTAAAGGCTGGTTGTTCTTCTATGCGCCTTGTCCCTTTAGAACGTAGGCGATCATAGCCTTCCACGTTTACCTATCCCTGGTGGCTCTGAGCACGCCTTCTCCTGTTACACTATGCAATTCTCCTTCCGTTATCCACCTGATTAGGTTCTTCAAATATGTTATCGGTTGCTTTCCCCTGTCTCTTTTTCCCTCCATGTAGCCTGTTAGTATCAGATTCTCCATGCCCTCCTTCCTCATTGCGTGTCCCAAAAACTTCAGCTGTCTCTTCCTGATGCTCAATATTAATTTTCTTTTTGTTTCCATCATTTCCAAAACCTCATCATTGCTCACATGCTTGATCCATGATATTCACAGCATCCTTCTGTAGAACCAAATTTCAGTTGCTTCAAGTTTTTCCTTCATCTTTGATGGTATTGTCCAGCATTCACTGAAGCCCGTCTACTAGGTGGCTAGCGAATAACCTCTTTCGTGCGCCTTCTTAGGTATATTTATGGATGTTCAACTCCAAAAGAACCATTTGTGGTTTTACCGCAGCTATTCTGAGAGGATCATAATTACACTTTCTGGTGAAAGCGCGTTATATTGCTTGATCAACAGTCTGAACAAGACCAGTGCTCTCACACTCTCGGTCTGAATTATTTCTGACTGCACAATTATCGAAAATCAATCTACCTGATTTAACCAAGTTCAATGAGGGTTATTTTGGAATTACATTCTCTTAGACTTTTACCAGTCAAGAAAAATTAACGCTTCTTCTTCTGCATCATGCAGTTTCTACATTTCTGGCTGAGTGAATTGCGCCATGTTTCTCTTTTTACAAACGATACCCAACTGACCCTACTGCACTGTCCAGTCGATTAAATAAAAAAAACACGACGCGCATGTGTGAAAAAATATAATGGTGATAATAGTATCACCATTATATTTTTTATTGCTTGTTTTTCGTGCCAAAAGCTCCAATGATGTTAAACGGACGGAAAACGATGCCAAGACATGGAGCAAAATGCAGAAACGTAAACAAGGGAAAAAATGAAACAACTGTAGTCAGATTAAGGAAGAATGATACAATGAAAATGTGCAGATCTAGAGCGACCATGTATAACAGATAAAAGAGATATAAATAAGAAATTAGAGAACTAATAAGACAAAAGGCATGCTCAACAACAGGATGCATGACATCCACGGATCATATTAGAGAAAGAAAACCCCTTCAGCAAATGAAAGAAATATGTCTTTTATAGTTGGGCATAAGACACCAGGCGCAAAGGAATATGATCTCCAATGAACAATCATGCTAATAAGCCACGTTACAAAACACATTATCCAAATTCTGATGAACGGAGCGGGCAGCAGAATCAGGACAAGAATAGTCCCGTTTCGTCACAGATACCAAAACATGGAACGCGATATTTATGCTCAGATTGTTATTAGAAAGAGCAGAAGTGACGTGTAACTGGGTTTTACAGACTACGTAAAGACGTTTAACAAAGTACCCCACAAAGATCTGTTAGAGATTCTCGGCCGACTTCACATATTCTGGGAAGAAATTAGAATAATCAAGAAACTACATTGGCAGCATACTGCTTGCATACTGACAGTAAAATAGAAAGGGGTGTAAGAAAAGGATGTGTCTTCATACCGTATTAATCAGGCCTACACAGCGAGATAATTCTAAGAGAAATAGATATCCTGCTAGTGTTTATCACTGGTGGCCACAATCTCAACAAGTTAAGATAGGCAGATGAAAAGTTGCTGATAGCAGACACGGAAAGCAAACTACAAAACCTTTACAGAATGTAGCGAAGGAAAGCGAGAAGAAAGATTATGATGAATTAAAAGAATTAATAAAAACCTTAGTTATTACCAGAATGAGTAGCTCTAAATACAAATTACGGGTCGGGGATACTACAATTGGTCAGGTAGAAATATTTAAATACATGAGAATTGTTTTAATAGATGATGGATTGTGGCACATGGGACGACCAAAGAACCATTCCAAAAGCTAAAGCAGAAGAGATATACAAATTTTGTTGAAAAGAGAACTGAATTGTCACGTGATATCTGTCATCCTGTATGGCAGCCTATGCGAGCCAATCTCATCAAAGATGAAGAAGGGACTTGACGCAACAGAAATGTGTTTCTACAGAAGAATGCTGGGGACACCATGAACCGAACATTTGAGAAACGTCGTTTTAGAGAGAAGGTTAACAAGAATGAAATTTGCTTTTAACATCAGGAATGGAACACGTTATGAAGAATGAGTGCTTCTAAAATCTTAAACTCACATGGGAGATAGATTTAAAACAGCATGGAGCATAATTGATGGGCTGGAACAAATTAGTAGTAGAACATTATTTGGAAGAATTAAAAGAAAGACAAAGCGTGTTAAGAGCTATAAGAGACATGAAGTGGTAGAGAGTCATGATATCCTATATCCTGAAGAGAAATGGTGCATAAACGATGATATCTGTCAACAGGAGATGTGTTATTTTTAATTTTACGTAATTTGGACGACAATTCATCAATCTCTCCCTCTATGTGGTGAGCCGGGTGATAATTGCTCTCCACAGCTTTTTGTTCTTTATAGTAGCTAGTAAGCTGTATTTTTATTTTTCACTCACTCTCCAGCTCTCTGTTTTGCCAATCGTTTACAGAATTTCATTTGTTTCTTATTCTTGACTTTTCTATGTCATTCTTGCTTCCAATGTCTTCAACGAATGTTGCATTTCCTAGGCCCTGGTTATGTGCCACAGAAAATTCATTCAAATTTTAATATTCTTCTTTTTTTCTAATTTTTCTAGAACTTCCTGGTTACTCACATTTTCAATCCATAGGTTTCTTGTCATTCTTCTGTAGGCACGTGTTTCTGTTGTCCGAATTAATTTCTACATCTGTGATGAAAATTCCCAGCATTAACTTAAAACGGAAATATTATAGGAAGTTTATAATAGTGGTGTAATACCAGATTACTTCAGCAAGTCTATCTTCATAGCACTACCTAAGAAGCTAGGAGCAAACGATTGCGAACTCCACAGAACCATCAGTTTAATGAGCCGTATAACAAAACTAATCGCCCGAATCTTGGTGAATAGAGCGAGAATAAAAATCAGGCTATATATAGGACAAGAACAGTGTGGTTTCGTCAATGACACTCGAACAAAGATCGCCATATTTATGGTTAGGATGCTCTCTGAAACGGCTATACAAATGAGGAAGGACCTGTGCTTTATTGATTATGCAAAGGCGTTTGACAAAATACGCCACAAAGAATTTAGGGAGATGATCGGCCGCCTTGACATATTTGGGAAAAACTTAAGAGTAATCCAAAATCTTTACTGCCAACAAACAGCTTTTATACGGAGGTAACAAATTCAGCAGATATACAAAGATGGAAATGGGCGTAAAACTTTTCACCGGATCTTTTCAACTTGTACAGCGAGAATATTTTGAGGACTCTAGAAGTTATGCCTGGATTCGTCATCGGAGGCGACAATTTAAATAATCTAAGGTACGCAGATGATACAGTGCTAATAGCCGACACAGAAAGGAAACTACAGAACCTCCTACAGAATGTAGCTGAAGAGAGTGACAAGAAAGGATTACAAATAAACTGTAAGAATACCGAATGCATGGTCATCAGTAAAAAGCGCATCCCAATATGCCAAATACAGGTCGTGGATACTATAAACAAGCAGCTACAAAAATTTAAATACCTAGGAAGGCGAATTGGCATGACGAAGAAGCATTCCAGGAGTTGAATAAAGTATTAAGAAACAGCACAATTTCGCTAGAAACAAAGAAGAGAGTACCGGATTGCTATGTGATGCCAGTTCATCAATATGACAGTGAATACAAGACAATATCATCAAAGATGAAGGAAAAAATTTGAAGCAACTGAAATGTGGTTCTACAGAAGGATTCTGCGAATATCATGTATCGAGCATGTGAGCAATGATGAGGTTTCGGAAATGATGGAAACGAAAAGGAAATTACTATTGAGGATCAGGAAGAGACAGCTGAAGTTCTCAGACATGCAATGAGGACAGTGGGCTTAGAGAACCTGATACTGACAGGCCAAATATAGGGAGAAAGAGACAAGGGAAAGTAGCTGATAACATATTTCAAGGACCTAATCAGATGGATGATGGAACGAGGGTTGCATGGTGTAACAGGAGAAGGCGTGCTAAGAGCCACCAGGGATAGGGAAACATGAAAGGCCATGATCGCCTACGTCCTGAAGGGACAAGGCACATAGAAGAAGAAGAAGAAGAAGAAGAAGAAGAAGAAGAAGAAGAAGAAGAAGAATATAATGTAATAACTTAACACTCATTTTCATGCTTCTAACGAAGTTTTCCTGACTCTTAGTACTTGCTTTATTTATTTATTTTTTTGAATGGCATATATTCCTGGGATTTTCTCTTCTTTATTAAAACACTTCCTAGATATTTATTTTTGTATTTATTTTTGATTCGTTGATTTCAATTCGTATTTCTTATCTTGCATTGTTTATTTTCCTAACAACCGTTCATTCTTACGTTTTACAATTAATATTTCATGTTCTTCCAATTTTTATTACAGTATATAGGTTTTTGTCTAGTTTCATTCTGTGCCTCATATAAACACCGTGCCATTTACATATCCCATGTTGTTAAGACAGTGTTCACCAATGAGTAATCTTGAAAGAACTTCTAATTCTCTAATAATTGGCTCACCGGGAAAGATGAAAATAACGCATCAGACAAAAAATCTTTTTTGTACACCTACTGCTGTTTTGCGTAATTACTGAATACAGGCGAGTTATTTTCATAACAGGTTCTGGATTATTGTAATATAATTTTCAAATAAATTTTACATATATATGCCTATATTTCCGAGAGGAGGTATATGACCTGCTGCATAAATGCGTTGGTTAGATCTAGTGACTTTTGGTAAACAGTTGTGAGTTCAATACCTGGCTAGAGCAGTGGTGATTAAATAATTTAGAATGTTGGGTTAGAGGAAGATAACTAAAAATCGGAAGCAGCAAGGCTCCTGGAACAATAACAATATACCCAGTTATCGAAAAAGTGTTTGGGTCGAAATTACAATTAGCTGACTAAGGCCGAAGAGTACAACAGTCGAAACGTCGGCAGTATGAACATGGCTATAAAGATAAGGACAACAGTACGAACAATGTAATTAATATAAATTCTATCTAGCATTTTTAATAGTTTTTATACCGCAACATATCAAAAGCTTAAACAAACTTAGATCTGTTTTTGAATTGGTATCGGTCTGAGATATAAATTTGAGCATGTATATTCTTGTTCCGGCGTCTTTAACGAAACAGCGTCGTTATCGTCCTCTTAATAGTACAGTCCTTTTAAGCTCTCTGTACATCAGAATTTGGACGACATTTTTCTGTATGTGGTTTATTATGTAGTTTATCCGATGTAGCTCGCATTATTTTGCCCCTGGCTTTTCAGGCAGTGCGTAGGGAATAAATCTACCCTGGGGTTTGTAGATTTAATCTATTATTTATGTAATTTTGTCAATGTTTAAATAATATAAATCTGTCAGCATCTTTATTATAATGTAAATTTGTCATTGTCCTTGCTGCTCTGCTATTGTTCATCTGTGCGAGTAATTGATGGATTGAATTTAGAATCTTTCTAGATAGACTGTCTTTACTATGGATCAGGATTTTTATTTATTCCATAATACTTATAGATAGATAGATGACTACCCATAAATAATTATGTGTATGTTTACGACGTGGTTACTGGGCTCAAACTATTGTAATATGTCGTTAACCTGTTTTCTGATTTTTAGTTTTTTCGCAAAATAACAGTGTGTTTGCATGAAATAATGGATGCACCACTAATATCAAGGCCCAAGAAATGTTTCGTTTGTTTTTGGAAAACGTTTTCCATAAATAATTCAGTTGAACGCACCATTCAAGTACGACAGAGTAAAAATTAATAAACGTTCAAGACAGTCAGAATAGTAAACAGGGGATTTTAAAAAAACATGAGGTAAAATCGTGAATCCATAGATCAGAATTGCCGCCTAAGATATATGTTACCCGTGACTGGAATGAGAAGTGTTCTAAGAGAAAAAGGAAAGTGACACACAGAGATCCAAAGGCCAATTTTCATGGCAAAGGAAGCATTCCAGAAGTTGAGTAAAATATTAAGAAACAGGACAATTTCGCAAGAAACAAAGAAGGAATACTTGACTGCTACATGATGTCAGTTCTTCAACATGGCAGTGAATGCTGGACGATATCATCGAAGATGAAGGAAAAATGTGAAACAACTGAAATATTGTTCTACAGAAGGATGCTGCGAATATCATGTATCGAGTATAAGGATGGAAACGGAAAGGAAATTAATCAGAATCAGAAAGAGACAGCTAAAGTTCCTGGGACATGTAATGTGAAAGGAAGGCTTTGAGAACCACATACTTACAGGCCAGATAGAGAGAAAAAGAAATAGGGGAAAGTAGTGGATTAAATAATTGAAGGACCTGATCAGGTGAATGACGGAACGAGACTTGCGTGTTGTAACTGGAGAAAGCGTGCTAAGAGCCACCATGGATAAGGAGACGTGGAAAGCCATAATCGCCTACGTCCTGAAAGGACAAGGCACATAGAAGAAGAAGACTAGAATCAGTTATGGAATCCGCTTGTAAACTCAGAGAGAAAACATAAGCATGCATCGTATTGTGGTGAAATTGATTATCAATCACCAGTTTATATCAGTATAAACGATCACAAGTGGTTTAATCGAAGAATGCAGTGGACAAATTTAAATAACATAGGCAACATATTATTTGCTGAATAAATGAGGTGTTTATGTTTTTAACTTATCTCAAATCTTTCGACCTCATTTTTTTTAGCTGAGTTTGAGTATCTAATGAATATCATGAAATACATATTAATTGAAATTTTCTACGGCATAAAGGAAGCTAGGATCATAAATCACTTTTGTTCCGCTGGAAACGAATCGAATGAAAAAGTTCAAATTTGAACGAACCTTCGACGCAAATCTTTTTTTTTATAATTGTATAATAATGTTGACATGAAAATGAATTACCATCTAAGTTGATATACACTGGAGTTTCAAATAGAAGGTTTGAAAAAACTTACCCTGTTGAACTTTTATATAATTTATAGATGGTTATATTTATTATTTTTAGATTTAATTCCGAATAACTTTGAAAGCTGCTACATTAAAGAGTATAATGCTTAGCAACACGTAAAAGAGAAAGACATAGCGACTTGTGTTTGATTTTAAGTTAGCACATATTAAGGCAACATTTCAATTGAACCCTGTGATTTAAATAAAGTAAGCGTGTTGTATTGCTTAAAGAATACATTTTGGTAATGAAACGCCTTTTCTTCACATCCTTATAGGTTAGATTGGGATTTTAAAGGAAATGTTTAGAATATCTAATAAAAAAGTTTGAAATAGATTTGTCATGTATAGATTTCTCTCAAAAATTGAACTATCTCACTTGATAATTTATTTAAATCTGAATGGTCATAGGAAAATGTGCTTTTTATCATTTACAGAATATAGAAGGACGCATGTCATTTACTGCATACTTAGTAAACCTGTTAATAGACACGACAAAAAGAAACCTGACATTTAGAGAAAATACAACAAAAAACATATATATCAAGGTTTTGGTGCTACACTGACATGAAATGATTCAGCATGTATAGTGAGTGTATTTGTCTATTGAAGGAGTAGGTATAGAGCAAAATTGCGGAAATTAGTTTCTAAGTATATCTGCCATTGCCCAGATCTGACAGGAAAGAGGTTTATGAGGAATGTGTTTATATGGTGACGAAAGATAATACTACAACTTATTTACAAAATGAATTTGTGTTATCTGTAATAGCTATCAAGAAATAAAGTCGGAATTAAGATCGGAATGATTTTAGTAGCATTCTAAATAGGGCAATTCATTGTGCTTCCCTACCAGTCCCTACTAATCTCAACTTTTCTAACGCAAAATAAAATTATGCA
This sequence comes from Ascarosepion bandense, assembly GCA_037127315.1. Classification (NCBI taxonomy): domain Eukaryota; kingdom Metazoa; phylum Mollusca; class Cephalopoda; order Sepiida; family Sepiidae; genus Ascarosepion; species Ascarosepion bandense. The sequence continues at coordinate 3,419,157 of JBBBDQ010001232.1, read as the reverse complement.
ACGTTAGACGACAGAAGATAAACTTGGCTCTTCTGGACTAAGCTTTCTCTTATCTCTTAGCAGATTTTCTGTCTTCAGTCAGGAAGCAACTAAAGAATAAACAGTAATGAAAGGTGTCATGTCTAAAACAGCTAACTGCGGCGATACCATACTACTTTCCCGACAAGGGAGTTTCGGTAGTTAAACCGACACCAGCGTAACCGATGATTGCGGTGACTTGATAATTTGTGTATCTGGCATGGGTTATCTGCAATAAAATCAGGACTTGTTTCGAATCTGGCTTGAGTAGAGTGGCGGATTGATACTGATACTGATACTTGGCCTGTGAAGATAGTTGCGATTGTCGATTATTATACACTTAGTATTTATGTCACTGCAATTGTCTAACGTTTAACTTGCGATGCTTGAGCCATGAACATTTCAATTACCATCAAGGACTCATTATTTTAGGATCTGAACGTCTCTATTACCATTTTCTAGTCTTTTTTAGGCTGCTTTCCTAGTAACACAAAACTTGTCTACTGTTGTTATATGTAACAGCATATCAGAGTAGAAACAATTACCTATTTTCAGTCATCATGGTTTCTCTGTATATTCGTTTTTGTAATTGACTGATTGCTTTGTGTGCTATAGCTTATCAACGTTTCTTCTAGTAAATTGAAGCTAAATAATATTTTTATGGTATAAGAATTTGGTAGGGATAATAATGATATACTGATAAAAGTTTTACTAATCAGCGCATAGCGTGGAGAGAAAAGATGGTTTCATATGTTTCCAAATATTATAGTACACGTCATTCTCATGCAGTCATACATCCATGCACAAGTCAGGCTTGACTTTTCCAGCCTTCAATGATCTACAGGAACTAGTGTTTTTACGTAATGTAGCTGTAAGCGTCAGTTATGTATGCATATTTTATATTACTTATTATTTTATTTACACAGAGTTGTAAATTAACGTTACAATAAGTTCAAAAATATTTATTGAATTATCCTTAAAAGGACAAACAAAAATAACTTGTCATTTTTGTGATATATCGTATTCTACTCTAAGTTTAATGTATAATTTTCTTCCATTTTTACATACCGTTTCTCATAAGGAAGAAACGAGGACACCTTCTATGACCATTCTCTTCTTTGTTACGCCCAGCAATACTTATTTTATTACAAGTGGACCTTTGCCATAAAAAAGAGGGTAAAGATATTTATATGGTTATATTGTCTAAAATTATGGCGACATATATATGGATGTCCCTGATATTGACTTACATTAACACAAAAAGTTAACCAAAACTCCTGAGTGTTACATATATATATATATATATATATATATATATATATATATATATATACCGGTCTTTATGGTATATCACACGCTAAAAGTCTGCCTTCTTCTACCGAACGCCCACATTTCAGAGGTAGACTGATGACATTTCCGTCGGGTTTCAATCCTGGCTAATAGTACTGATTCGCTGTGATACAGCGAAACAGATCTGTCTGCGCATGACTATATATATATAGGCTTTTGGAAAGAAAGACAATAGTGAAATAATGTCGACTCAGTTCGTTCTCTTTTTTTATATTTTTATTATATTTTAGCAATCATTATGTCGGCAAGTACTGAAGTATAAATATTCAGATTCCTTTGCTTAGTTTTTTTTTTAAATATCCTTGTTGTCCGCATCATCTCTCTATATAATTCTTGGTATACTTTGGTAAAACAATATTTTTCTTCCCTCAAGTGACTTATTCAGTTATGAGGTAAATGTTCAGCTATATGAGGTGGGTAATTATACCTAATAGCCCATTGCTTTTTCCCCCTTTTTTTAAATTAACATTTTCCTTTTCTGAATTATTTGTTTCTAATACAAATTCCACTATTCCAATTCGCCTGTGGTTTCCGGTGTCAGATTCTCTTTCTTCGATTAAAAAGATTTCCTTTTTTCTATCGCTCACAAAACTTTACAGCTAACACAAGAACAGAATAATGCAAGTAGCATTCTCCTAAATTTCGTAACTTACCAAATATATGTCTAAATATATTCAAATCGCTTACATAAAGAAAAATGTGTATACATATAATTTTCAGACATTGATCTTGAAATAAGGAAACGAAGCAGCTAAGCCGCAGGGAGTTACTGGGGCTGAAATAATATTAAAAAAGACATTATTAAGAATCGATATTAATAATATAAGAGAGTAATTAAAACAACATTTTAAAATATATTTAAATAATTGAAGATTAAACTGGAATGTAAGAAAACCTAAAAGATATTTCCACAATAGAGGACTGCAAGTAAAAATGTTGTTATATGTTACCATAGAAGTTATATATATATATATATATATATATATATATATATATATATATATATATATATATATTGTGTGTGTGTATTTTGGCAGCATTTTTTCATTAATGCAGGTTTCATTGAATAATATAGACAATTTTTGTCTATTAATTTTGTGTAGTATCCGTTCATACCGTCTGATATACTTGATGGTGATGTCGATGAAAGACAACAAAAAATCACAGTATTTGTTGAATCTTTTATCGGGTCTAAGCTTTCGGCTCACATAATCCATTGTCAAAGAGTAAATATTAACACACAATAAACATAGAACATTTAAGCTATTAACAATAAAGAGAATTGAATTGAAAATATAAGTCCATCCCTACCGTGGCGGATGGCCGAAGACAGTGACAAAATAGTGGTGTTATGGTCCCTGGTCAGACATGTAGAAATTACTAAAAATCGGACCAAGCACTGAACACATGGAGACTCCGTCACGTTGTATATATATATAGTGTTGTTTGGATCAACAAAAGACACTTTAGTAGTACAAGCTAGTAGAATTTTTCTTAGGATGTTTAGATTAATTTTGAGTGGGGGTAATGAAGGATTACTGTAAACATTTCTTATAATTATATCAATAGTTTCACTGACGGGTACATTAGTAAAAAGATTTTCCACATCAAGTGAAGCTATGATTTCATTATTAGGTTTCTCACTCTTGAGGATTTGGATTGCCTCAAGGGTTGACTTTATGCTGTATTTACTCGGAAGGTAGGGTGGGATAAGTTGGTTAATATGTTTAGTTAACTGGTATACAGGAGTAGGAATTTGGGATATGATAGGGCGGAGAGGATAGTTAGGTTTATGAGTTTTTATGGTTCCGTATATGTAACCAGGTTTATAGTCACCAATAATTTTAGGGAGTTTTAAGGAATTCTGATCAGCGTTGTTGGCACTAATATGCTTATTAAGTTTAGATTTTAGTTGGTGTGTCGGTTTTTTTTAATTTTTTTAATTTTGTGTGGTCATGGAGTATGTGGTTGAGTTTTGTGTTGTAATCTGATTTGTTAAGTACAACAAAGATGTTAGCCTTGTCAGCTTTTTTTACAATTATGTGAGGGTGGTTGCGTAGTTTGTGCTCGGCACTTTTTAGTTGTTTCGATAGAATTTTTGAGGAGCTTCTGCTTTTATCATGGCGATCTTTGATTGCCTCAGCCTTAAGTAGTTCTTTCAGTTCGGTTTTAACGGTTATAAGTTTTTCATCTTGTAGTTTAGTGATGCTTTGATAGAGCGTTTCTATTTCAATTTTTTTAGTGAGCTGGTTATACTTACGGTATATCTGGCAGTTAGGTCCAAGGTTGAGTCACTTTTTTGGTGCTTAGTTAGTTCGTGGTTGGAAAGATTTATGAATTTATCTAATTTTTTTGGAAGAGTGATCGTGCGTTTGTATAGTGAATTAAGTTTTTTGACAATTTTAGCACGGTGTTCAACTTCAGATTTTGCGGTGATTTTGGATAGTCTGAGTATTATTTCTTCTAGTTGGTTTGAGGTAGTTATATCTTTCAGTTTGTTGTAGAGGTCATGTTTGTTCTTGTATAATGTGTCAAGATTTTCTTTCGCTATTTCAATTTGCCTTTTACACAAGGCTCCATTTCTATTTCAAGGTGGTGATGGTGTGTTGGGCTGCTGGATCATGTAATTTAAATTGTGTGTATTTTGGCAGCATTTCTTCATTAATGCAGGTTTCATTGAATAATATAGACAAGTTTTGTCTATTAATTTTGTGTAGGATCCGTTCATACCGTCTGATATACTTGATGGTGATGTCGTTGAAAGACAACAAAAAATCACGGTATTTGTTGAATCTTTTATCGGGTCTAAGCTTTCGGCTCACATAAGCCATTATCAAAGAGTAAATATTAACACACAATAAACATAGAGCATTTAAGCTATTAACAATAAAGATAATTGAATTGAAAATATATGTCCATCCCTACCGTGGCGGATGGCCGAAGACAGTGACAAAATAGTGGTGTTATGGTCCCTGGTCAGACATGTAGAAATTACTAAAAATCGGACCAAGCACTGAACCCATGGAGACTCCGTCACGTTGTATATATATAGTGTTGTTTGGATCAACAAAAGGCACTTCAGTAGTACAAGCTAGTAGAATTTTTCTTAGGATGTTGGGATTAATTTTGAGTGGAGGTAATGAAGGATTACTGTAAACATTTCTCATAATTATATATAAAGATCGCCATGATAAAAGCAGAAGTTCCTCAAAAATTCTATCGAAACAACTAAAAAGTGCCGCGCACGAACTACGCAACCACCCTCACATAATTGTAAAAGAAACTGACAAGGCTAACATCTTTGTTGTACTTAACAAATCAGATTACAACACAAAACTCAACCACATACTCCATGACCACACAAAATTTAAAAAAATTAACAAATACCCGACACACCAACTAAAATCTAAACTTAATAAACTCATTAGTGCCAACAACGCTGATCAGAATACCTTAAAACTCCCTAAAATTATTGGTGACTATAAACCTGGTTACATATACGGAACCATAAAAACTCATAAACCTAACTATCCTCTCCGCCCTATCATATCCCAAATTCCTACTCCTGTATACCAGTTAACTAAACATATTAACCAGCTTATCCCACCCTACCTTCCGAGTAAATACAGCATAAAGTCAACCCTTGAGGCAATCCAAATCCTGAAGAGTGAGAAACCTAATAATGAAATCATAGCTTCACTTGATGTGGAAAACCTTTTTACTAATGTACCCGTCAGTGAAACTATTGATATAATTATGAGAAATGTTTACAGTAATCCTTCATTACCCCCACTCAAAATTAATCCCTACATCCTAAGAAAAATTCTACTAGCTTGTACTACTAAAGTGCCTTTTGTTGATCCAAACAACACTATATATATATACAACGTGACGGAGTCTCCATGGGTTCAGTGCTTGGTCCGATTTTTAGTAATTTCTACATGTCTGACCAGGGACCATAACACCACTATTTTGTCACTGTCTTCGGCCATCCGCCACGGTAGGGATGGACTTATATTTTCAATTCAATTCTCTTTATTGTTAATAGCTTAAATGTTCTATGTTTATTGTGTGTTAATATTTACTCTTTGATAATGGCTTATGTGAGCCGAAAGCTTAGACCCGATAAAAGATTCAACAAATACTGTGATTTTTTGTTGTCTTTCATCGACATCACCATCAAGTATATCAGACGGTATGAACGGATACTACACAAAATTAATAGACAAAACTTGTCTATATTATTCAATGAAACCTGCATTAATATATATATATATATATATATGTACATATGCATATATGTATTATTTTCTACCAAACATATAGTCGTGTCGCAATGTATATTTTGTATAATTTTCTACCAAATACATTATTAAATATTATCAAAGAACAAATTTATAACTTTGTATTATTTCCTACCAAATGTATTATTAACTGATACCATAGAATTATTATACATTTTTATTTTCTACTTCTGTTAACATATAATTAATTGTTACATCTATCCATCTCAACTGTATATTGATGTAACCTGACCGCTAATTTAGTACTGCACTTACATTCATAAGATCTAGGTGTCATAGTGGAAATTTTGCAAGAAGAATTACCGGGAATGTATTTGTACAAATGGCGCCGGGAATCTTCATTAATAATTAATATTTTCATATTACGTTCGGACGGGAGAAAATAAAATCTTTTACAAAATGTAATGCATTCGTTAATTATTAGAAATCTTACCAATCTATGTGTGAAACTATTATAAGTGTTTAAACCATGTTAGAAATATTTAGTTTTTACTACATGCGGTCAGATTATATCCATCTTTCAGACTCACCTGCATGTTTTTACCGCTGGTATGAAAACAGACATGATGCAAATATAATTGTAAACATATTTAATTGGTTTCTATGATAATAAATCTGTGCAGAAATTTAATACTATTTTTTTACTACACGGGTTTATTAGAAAAGATCGATCTTCCTTTCGCGCAAAAACTTTTTTTAGAGCTGGTAAAGAAAAGAATGTTGAAAGTGGCATTCGACAAAGTTTCAACACTTAACAAATGTAAGTGTAACATTCTTCGCCTGGATTGCATGATGCACGGAATTTCTAGAAGAAATGTAATGAAGACAAAGCAGTACAATAAATCTGCCAAACTGAACGGAGAAAACGTTTTTGAAGTCCACGCATTCGCCGTTTACTCCATTCCGTGCTTAAACTCATACAAAAAGAACGAGGCCCAATTACCACGCTATCCGGCTCTTCGACTATCGTCCTGAGTTACTTGCCTTAATGGCATTGTACAATTGAAAATAGGTGAGGGTAATAACAACCAAAACGACAGACATGACATTTCTTGATGGATATAAGAACGAACCACAACACAACGACAGCAAAATAAAAACCGAGGCAGAAGGAAAAGACAGACACAAGCGAAATAAATTGAAAAGTCAGACAAGAGGAACAAACCTAAGAAAGTATTTCGGTAAAATATATAAAGAATATAAAAAAGTGTTGATTATTATTATTTCTAATTTTTCGAGTTTACTGCCTGGAGAAAACGGTCACGTCTTACACGAGACCGAAATTAAAAGAGTGTTTTTTTTTCTTTTCAGCGCAATCTAGCATATAACACTGAGGGTTAGTTGTTGAGTATATGGAGAGTACACATGATGATACTTATTTGTACCTAATATAAGAGAGGTTGACTGTAATAAGCATAGAGTGTCTATTAGCATTCATTTTATTAATTTCTAATGCATCTATTATTACTAGAATACAATTTATCAGTGAATGCTACTTCTGAGAATTTATTTTCATGTTTCTAAATTTTTAAATGTTTTCAAAAGCGTTTGATGAGTCGTTTTTATCAAAATAAATGTCTATGAATATAGCATTATGATGATATTATTATTATTATTATTATTACTTCTATTAATATTATTATATTTCTCCTCCTCTTCTTCCTTTTGATTTCTTGTTGTATACTCATGTCCATCCGAGTCAAAAGCAGAGGTCTAACGTCAGAAGTCTTCATGACATTTTATCCCTTTCAGTATTGCATGAGTAAAGTTAACATCACAAACATCTAAACTTATATATAAATGGGAATTTGTGAGTGTACGTGTGTGTGTCTGTGTTTGTGTCCGTTACCTATAGACTCCGAAACGGCTGAACCAATTTTCTTGAAAATTTACACAGTTGTACAATAAGCGTCTGCGAGTGTTCGTAGCTAGCTTTTGTGTCGAGGTTCACCCGATAAATATCGAAAATCGATTATCGAAAAAATTGGGTTAGAGAAGGAGTGGTCCGATTTTGATCAAATTTGATACACGCATAGACAAATACATAAGAAACGATATTCCGAAGTATATATATATATATATATATATATATATATATATATATATATATAAGGCAAGATATTTTTGTCTGTGTCTTTTAGTTTTTGCTTCCAGTTTGGCTCTATGTAGGTATATGATACCATTTACCCAGACGATTTATTTAGCCTTCAAAATTCAATTTACGACGAAAAAAACTTATTTGATATCGATACCAGAAAAGGAAATTTCCATTCATTCATTTTTTTCAGTCTACGGTTTCGCTTTAACTGGAAACAACTATTGCGTTTTAATCATTCGTGCCAACGTCCAAAGAGTTTGAGCTCCAGGACCATGGGTTAGTTTTAAAGCTTTCATTACACCCGAGCAACGCCGGACTATACTGCTAGTTTTACATAAATAAGACTTACTATAATGTGCTAGCTGTAATTGTGGGTAAAGTTTTTGGTATCTATTTAAGAAATGCGCTACTAAGAGACTATCGTAACTTTTTCCAATCAATCCGACAGCTACAACTTCAGCTGCTATTATTGACGCCGTCATGTGTCTCATTTTTGAGATTTTCATTTCAGGATTCTTATATTTTATAAATTTTGTTCAAAGATGTATCTACATTGACTGCAATGACAATAAGAAAGAACACTCTTTATGCCTAGATTTTTATCTTAGAAAATTCTGTCTGGGTTTATTGTAAAATCTTATTAAAAAAATTACAGATCCTCTCTTTGTAACCAGGCTTGCGTAAAACCAATTTCTCTTAGTTTCCATTCGGTAAAAGTTACATAATTTCACGTGCAGATATTAGTTCATTCTATCATATCGATGTTTATATATTAGTTGGTGCTAACAGTGCACAAATTGATACAATATGATCAATTATTTTGGAGAATCTATATTAGAACAATCGCGTACCGAGACATTTCCCAACTTGGAAAAATACGTACCTCTCATAATTTTAAAAATTTTCGATTTCTACGTTTGCTTTTTTCAAAATTTATTATATTTGCCTATAAAGGCAATTATCATAAATTTTGAAAAAAAAGCATAGGTAGAAATCGAAAACTTTCAAAAAAGAGTAAAAGAAATACAATAAAAAATACAAGATGGTTTCTGTTATTAATACAATGACAGATTAACAGGGTTAACCCTCTAGGGCCATTCGTATCATATTTGATACAGTATTTCCCTATAAGGAAACATTTGGTATTTCCCTATAAGGAAACATTTGGTATTCATTGACTAGGCAGTCAGTACTGCTTTCATTTGAAATTTATAAAATATTTCTCTTAAAAATTTTTCAAGAAAATATTTCTTTCAAGGCTTGTTTTCATACTGTATCAAATATGATACGAATGGCCCTAGAGGGTTAAAATATATATAAAAATTAACAAGAACGTTTAAATGAAAAGTGACAAACCTTTTAATAAATTTATTTTATTTTCAGAAATATACTTATCTAATAGCGCCTTGATTCTCTTCTTTGAAGTTTTATTTTCGATGACGGAGTTCTTATGTTCTCTTTTTGCTTTTTTACAAAAAATTAAAAGTTGATTTAAAATTAACAATTCTTAAGAAAATATGGTAATTTCAATAAATTACCAGATTTACACAATTATCAAGAAATATACAATTATTAATTATCATATATTTTTGGATGCCTTAATATTTTGAGGTAATAAGAATACATTCGCTGGTGTTTTCAGTACCCAGTATTCATCCGTACTATACATAAATAAAATAACATTATTTAAGGTGCTTCAAATAGCGAGAACCTTAACGTACTGCTGAGGCAAACAAAGTGTTATATGCAGTATGTGAGAATAATTCCACCTCTACGTGCCATTCATATGCTACCTTGTAGCTGGATAAATGTGACTTGCTAATCAAATATTAGTATTCGATACATATGGTGAATATTGAAGGCTTGTGAGAAAGATAGATACATCGAGCAAAATATTTAACGAGCTTGTTCACATGTACGAGAGAAATATTTATTAATAGATTTTTACGGCTTATCAACATTTTGCAGGTTATTTGCAACGAGAAAAAATTAAGATTGCAATAATATTTTTGGGAGGCACTACTGATTTATTGTTACAAACCCTACAAATTAACATATAGATAGGTGAGATAAGATGCGTATTATGATCTTTGCAACGCTTTCTACGCATAATTAAACACCACGAAACTGACAGCAATAGGATATTATCACTCCAATTTTATTACCGGAGAATCGAATTCAAGTTGTGAGCTGTCATTTATTTGTCATTATCTGTTATTCTCAAGCCGTCAACCATCTAGGTAACGACTAGGTTCGGTGTTGCTTAACTTCACGATCGTTGAGAACTAGTATTTTAAAGTGATATAGTCCAAAGGCGCAATGAATAAAACTCAGATGCATTGGAATAGCGAGGGTTTCATTTATAAATATTAACTAAAATGTTAAAAAAAGCGTAATATTCGGAAGTTAAAAAGAACGTCGTACTGAACGTCGTACTGAACGTCGATTTATAACAAATATTAATCCATTAATGAATGCTGGACTACTTCCTCTCACATGAAGTGGAGACTTGAAACGAAATAAGTTATGTTTCTTCAGAAAGATATTAAGAACCCCGTGGAGCAACAAGAAAAATAAATAGATTTTAACGAATATTTGAACAAATATGGATTTTTTTATTAGGAATAAAAAAGGCAGTTAAATTACTTGGTACAGATAATGAACAAAAAATTAAAAAAAGGTTAGGTGAATTATACAATCAAAGAATGGAATTGAATGCGTGACAAACAAAGGGGATCCAACCGAATAACCTACCTATAACTAACAAGCTTGCGTAAACGGCAAACAGATAGGGGAATGACAAATACAAAAGCAAATATTACGAAGATCTACTAAAAACAATAAATTATGGAGAACAATAATTTATGAAAGGACACGGCATATAAAAGAATATTTAGTCTTGTGTCTTCAAAAGAGAGATCTGAAAGATTCATAGTCGCCAAATATTTTTGTTAACAGTTAGATATTAGTGCTGTTCTCTGAGATAGCGTAAACTGGTGATTAAGTGCATGTAATTGACCTAATGATTCGTTTTTTACAGTTGATCAACCTTCGCAGATATTTAATTCGGAAAATATTCTAGATTTTAAAAAATAATTTTTGCAGGCAACAATTGTTTAATAATAGGAGTCTTACTAATTAACCCATACGTGTGGAAGAGAAGCAGTGGATTCATACATTTCCCATGTTTATTTCTGCGGAAGTAAATATAAGTCATCCAACGAAAATTGAAATTCGCCTCTCTGGTTAATGAATCGTGTTCTATACCCATTCTATCACCGGTGCACGAAATCTGAGCACCTCAACGTGGTGCAATTGTTAGCAAGCTTGTCTCACTAAAAAGATTTCAATTGAGTAATCTGTTCTTCAATATGGCAGTGTATGTTGGACAATATCAACAAAGATGAAGGGAAAACTTGAAGCAGCTGAAATGTGGTTCTACAGAAGAATGCGTCGGATTTCATAGACCGAACATGTGAGAAATGATGAGGTGTTGGAAAGAATGGAAACGAAAAGGAAACTAATATTGAGCATCAGGAAGAGAAAACTGAAGTTCCTGGGAAATGCAATGAGGAAGAAAAGCTTGGAGAACCTGATACTAATAGGCCAGATAGAAGAAAAGTGACAGAGGAAAGCAGTGGATAACATATTTGAAGAGCCTGAGATAGTGGATGACAGAACGGGGTTTGCGAGAGGTTACAGGAGAAAGCTTGCTACGAGTCACCAGGGATATGGAGACGTGGAAGGCTATGATAACCTACGTCTTGAAAGGACAAGGCACATCGAAGAAGAAGTGAGGTAGATGTTCACAGGTTGCCCTGTGAACATCTAACTTTCAGCTTTGTGCCACATCTAAGCTGCACTCAGAAAACCATGCTGTGCACCACGCTTGCAGCATCTGATATTTCAAAACGATTAACCCACTTGGTACTGACCAGGTTAGTCCATGCAAATATCAGTTTTGCAAATGTTAATATTCTAAGTAGGCAGACTGTTTGAAAATCCCCCAGATTGTGAATTTTGTATATCTCACTAGTCATATAGTGAGGCGTGGTAAAAAAAATAGACGACACACAGACAAGATGTGAGGGATGAACTGAAACGGAAATGCATTTATTTCTGTTACTCGTACAGGTTCTGACGTGTATATTCGTTTGTTTGTTTTTTTGCATTGAATTACGATGCGGGATTTAAGATAACGCTTATCTAATTATATATTTAGACAAAATATTTTCCATATTTTTGAGATTTGAAAAAGAAATCACACGACCAGCGGTCGAGAGCGAAAAAAAATTTACTCGCCCCAAAAACATTTTACTTGACCGACTCAATTTCTTAATAATTGGCTTATGTAAACGGACCGTGAATTGCTGACGGAAAACAAATAACGATATCTCAATTCAAATTTTGAACGTCTTTGAATAGATTTTAGATCATTTTTAAAATAATAACATCAAAATCTCATGATTCCTCTTCATAATAGCATTTCTTTTTCGATTATAAAACTTTGTTTTTATTAAGTTTGAGCCCTTTTAACATCATGATTAACTGTTGTTTTTGTTTTTTTTTCGTTTTTGGCAATTGAGTGGAGGTAACTTAATTCGTTATTTCTTTCTTCTGTTTGACTACAACCTACATCTCATAGGTGATAAAAAATAACTAATCTGATTTCTCAACGATTTTCTATAAAAAAATTACTTACTTGTGAGGAATCTGAGCAACAGAGACATTTTGGCTCCACTCTGGAAGCGTTAATTAAGCAAATCTTTACACTGACCGGGACGATAAAAGCCAAGAGTTCAATAATATTATTGTAGGTCATTCCAAGTAACTTGTGAATCTTCAATGGCATACTTTTGGGTTGTAAAAGGAATCACATTTGCTTTTATTTGTAAATGACCGCGGGCGAATAAAGCAATAAACTTTAATCGTCCAGTTACATTTTTAATCGACTGAGTCGATCGGGCGGGGAATTCTCAAAGGCTGCGGACAACTACTAATTTCTATCAATTGTTTTCTCCTGAAAAATCTGTACAATACTCTTCATATATATATATATATATATATATATATATATATATATATGAGTGTGTGTGTGTGTTTAAATAGAATAGGTATCAACTGTGAAAGAAACCCTCAGGAGCCAAATGAATAATTGTAACTTGACTAGAAAGAATAAATGCTGAAAATAAAAACAGTAATTCTAAATTAACCTTTCAAATAAAAATAAAGTTGAATTTAAAAACACAAATTTAGAAAAGATATCAATAACATCTTAGGGATAAAAAATGCGACTAGCCCCTTTTCTGGAGATATTTCCTAGGAGACATGTGACGATAGTAAAAATAGCGGCAGTCAAATGCAATTTTCATAGCAACCAAACAGAAGGGTGGCATTATTTTAGGTCGTGCTCTGGCAGAGTCAAAACTTGCATTTCCAAGAAGTTACAAATCAGTGGTGCCGTTTCTGTTTGGGAATATATTTTTCTCAGATATATAGAAGCAATCACTAGATCGTAGTCCCCGATTTTAGAAAAGTCACAACTCACAGTTTCGCATTCATAGACTAGAGCATATTATACATGGGTTGTCTAAACACAGGAGAATATTTATATGATATGTAAGTGCTTTCTGTGTCAAAGTATGCTATGTATTATTCTCTGCGTAAGACACATGAATATATGGTAACATAATAGTATAAATATATCCCTGAGAACAAAACAAGTTTTTTTCTTCCATCAGTCTGTAAAGTACGGTGTAAATATATCATGGATATAATAATATCCATCCAATAACGTCGGAAATGCAAATAAAAAATAAATCGTTCTAACACAGCTCTCTCCCGTTAGAGCAACATCGAAATGTATAGAACTTTGTTACTTATTTATATAGATAATTTTATTTACAATAAGTGCTACGGGTGGTAAACACTACCCAGTGCATTATTTTAACAAATAACTCGTTCCTCATCAGTTGACAATTGTATTTACTAGAAGCAACTTTAAGGCCTTTGTTAACAATATTTTTATTCGCAATTCTAGTTTGTGGAACATTTTTCAGCTCCCTATTTCCCAGCAGACTTTGATATAAAAAAATTAAATGCAATGTCGATCGTTATCTACCGTCTTCCTGATTACTGTCCTATTGTGTTCGTTCCTTAATAATGTGTCTCGTCTTTTTATTCTTTACACTTAGTAACAGGTTGTGTCTTAGTGTCTTAACTACTTTACATGGAGTGATATAATTAAAAGAGAATCTGAAATTTAGCCAACAGATGATTGAAAATGCAACACCAAAATCCGAAACTGAATTGGACTTGCGAAAGTGACATTCCAAAAGCAAAATATTTGAAGCAGAATTATTTCATTAAAAAATAAATAAGAAACCTTAGATTGCTATGTGATATCCATCGTCTTATCTGACAGTAGAAAATCGGATGCAACAAAAATGCTGTTTACAGAAGTATATTAAGAAATCTAAAGGCGACATGAGTAAGCAACGAGGAAGGTTTACATTAGAATGTAAGTAAAAGAACACTTACGCTCAAAATCAGAAAGAGACAGCAGAAATTCCTTGGACATATATTGATGAGGGAGGGCTTATAAAACCATGACATAATATAGTCAAGACCAATAGAGAGAAACAGCATTTAATATACCTGTCGAGCTTATGTGAATGGGAAGCGAAAGGGTGGCTAGGACTGGGAGTTTCTGCGAGTGGAAAAACTCTCAACGACAGAAAGGGATAAAGAGTTTTACTGATTCATGTTTGCTCATGTCCTAAAAAACGTGGCACGTAGAAGATAGATCAGGAGAAACTCTTTTTACATATAAGTAAATAGCAAAGTAATTGCTCAAAATAATGCGTTAAATGTCGTGACCAATCTGTTAAGTATAATTTCAAATATTAATTTTTGAAATGATAGTGGATTGTTATGAACTACTTAAAATGTTAAGGATAGACACAGTTAATAGTTTGTTGTATAAATAATGAAAGTTACATGTTCGATTATATAATTATTAACATTTTCAATAATGTGGAAGCAAAGTGTTGTGTCAAATTGATATTTGTGATAAATACACACATAATGATAACAAATACAAGAACAACGCACCCAGCGTTGATATATATATATATATATCCTAGAGAGCCAGCGAACCTACCAAGATTTCACCAAATTGGATCTTCATGGAAAGTTGGCCAAATTTCTCTGAAGATACAATTTGGTGAAACATTGGTAGGGTCGTTGGCGCTCTAGGTTAGTTATTTTCTTTGTTTGCTCTAGTTGCGTATTGAACGCTTTTTGTTTTAGGTTACTCGTCTCGGTTTTATTTTCTGTGGGCTACGTACTTTGACTGATGTTCGGGTGCTTAGCTCGTTCTTTTTTATTACCATGTTTTTCTTCTGTGTTTGTACTCGGAGGGTTTTTCGAAACGAGTATAACAGTTTATATATATATATATATATATATATATATATATATATATATATATATATATAGTATTCGACTGTATTGAGAAAGCGTTGATATGCCCTCAAAAAGTTATACTTTGCCTGGTGAAGGGGAGTTGCAGTTTCTATTATGGATGAACAGGACCACATTGTGTATAAGTGTTTATTGCAGTTAATGCATGTGAAGACGCTCTCCCTCGATGTCACTGTCTTTCTGTTGAGCACTTTGCTTCTCGGCGGCAAGACAAATGCTTTTCTTCTTTCTTTCCATCCCCTCTGTTAATTTTGTTTGTCTATATATAATATATTGTGAATAAAAGAAACCTATAAAACGAAGGTTTGAGCAAAGACGAAATTCTAGAGAGAATGGAAACAAAAAAAACTTTTAATTAACCTCATGAAAAAACGGTTGAAATTATTGGGACACGTAATGAGAAGAGAGTGTTTGAAATATCTGAAACTCACAGGGAGTTGCATCCGACTTTCTCCTGTCAGATAAGACGATGGTTATCACATAGCAATCTAAGATTTCTTATTTATTTTTAATGAAATGGTTCTGCTTTAAATATTTTGATTTTGGAATGTCACTTTCGCTAGTCCAATTCAGTTACGGATATTGGTGCTGCATTTTCAATCAACTGTTGTCTAAATTTCAGATTTTCTTTTAAATATATCGCTGCATGTAAAGTAGTTAACACACTAAGACACAATCTGTTACTAAGTGTAAAGAATAAAAAAGACGAGAGGGAAAGAGCAGTCAGTGCAAGCAGCGTGTGGTATACTTAATGTGCTTGATCAAATAGATCACATAAGTGAACCCTGGAGAAATAACAGAAAGAACAATCTTATTAAGAGCCACAAGAGACGAAATGTGCATGAACAAATACGTCTAGGAGAAACTCGGTGCATAAAAGAGGAAGCCTAATTGTGTCCGTGGAAGCTCATGAAATTTGTATTTTCTAGTCGTTTAAACTATGATAATAACTAAAGTTAAAACAGGATATTAAGAATAGGTAGTGTAGAGGTTATCATTCATAAAAACATAAAAATGGAGGTTCAATGTTTAAATATTTTACATGAATATATTAGAATTTGTAAAAATAAAAGAACATCAGAAAATTACTAAAATTTCAGTAATTCCAAGAATAGTCAAAGTAATAGTGCAATCGGAGACGATCTTTTGGGAAAATTGTTTTCAATATTAAACTATCAAATTTGACATTATAACGTATATTTGAACTGCAAACTTTCCTTCAAACACGTTCTCTTAAAAACGACCGAAAGTGAAAATTCTAGGATCTTTTAACTCAAATTTGCCAGTGTTATTAGATGTTTCCTTTCTGCTAGAAAAATAACCGTTGGTCATTCATATTCCGAAGGTCTAAGACGCGCCATATCAATTGGTGGCTTCCTCTATGTTGAACAGGGACGCATGTTTGACTTCTGCCGAATGACACATATTTTCGTAACAAAATTTACCGTAAGGAATCAGGCTGGTGGAAATAAATATATATAATGTTTGATTATAAAGAGAATATCTACTTAAATACGAGAATCGATAAAAAATAATGTTCTGACAAATAATTTATATATATATATATATATATATATATATATATATATATATATAAGATGCAAAATGTACGATTGTATTACTCTAAACCGTTAGGCTTTTTAATATAAAATGGGGTGTCAATCATGTTCTTGCTCTTTTATCTGATCATCTAAACAGGTTAAGATATCTATCTAAAAATCATATGAAGTTTAAATGAAGGATTACGTAGTCATGGCTGTCAGACAATTCCTGCAAACGCATCACTCTTTAAATAATTTTATGTGTGGGTGCAGCTGAGCTTCATACCAACAAAAGATCATGTTAAATGATGAACTGAAAGCACACACACACACACACACACACATATATATATATATATATATATATATATATATATATATATTCTTCAATTTGGTCCTCAGCATAGAATCTCCCAATGTCGATATTATCTTGATGTCATCTTGTCCCTTTTATGTAATTTGCGTTCAAAACCGTGCTAATTAAGGATCTCTCCTATTGTCCTTCCACGCGTTCGTTAAGCCGGTTCCATATCCTATGTCATCCCCCCCCCTTAATAGGTTACTGATTGCGTATTATTTACTATCTAAACATAATTCTTAATAAATCCAATGCTGTTCGCTTTTGTGCGCGCGAGCTAGGATTTTGAAATAATCTCTTATTAATTCTAAGTCACCACGTGACATTTATCACCCTGTTTGGGCTGCAAGTGCCTTTAGTTAGCTGAGCTCGACCCAGCCCACCTGTCGAAACTTTAAAGTTCTGAATATTTTCAAATATTGAATGTTTAGTTCATTTTGACTATATGTAAAACGTATTTGTTTATATACATTCAATAAATACACTGAATATTTTAGTGTAATTGTTCGTTTCTACCTACAAGATTAGACCTAATTGTGGTTATATCTCTGTATATAGTGTATGAACTTATGTGAGTGTGTTTATGATTGCTATTATGAGATTAAGGTTCAGTTTGTTTTACTATTCTGCGCAAAATTTGTACGTCTAAGAAAGAGCCACACGCCTCCGTATGACGGATAATGGTATAGTGATAGCAAGCTTACTTAATCAATTTACGATCGACACTTATGCTGCCACCGGCTTAGCTGATAACGCGTTCACAGAAGATAAACGTAAGAAACTTGTTAAAATCTCTGCTTAAAATTTCCGTTTCTTTCGCTTTTTAACATCCGCTAGTGCTTCAATTCCTTAAGCTCTACATCTTTCCCGCCTTCTCTTCACATTTAAGCCTAATGTTTCCTTTCCACGCTCATCTCATCTTTATTTTATTTTATTTTCCGGAGATGGGGTTAAATATTTTCTTTTATTCTTTTTTTCTCTATATCTTGTATTTAAGTTTTAATTCTTTTATTTACTTATTACAAGTACAATGATATTACAAAAATAAATATTTCGACTACAATATTTATATAAAAAAATGGTGTGATAAACGATTTTATTTACCTGGCCTCCATATTATGACAAGATGTGACAGAAGATGTGTTTTTATTGTGTACTTTTGGGTACAGAACAAAATCTGCCCAGTTACCCTGATGTCGATATGACATTGACTCTATTTCTCTTAATGAAATCAGGAGGGTGCTGACACATATTTGAAATTGCCTTTTCACTTCTAAAATAAGAAGGAAACCACGATTTGATTCCAGTCAAAAGCGTCACTAATCGTATGAAAGTACCGAATATATCTTACACTCTTCTTTTCTCGTCTGTGGAACTCGCTTTTTCCTTGCTTTCACAGCAACTACAATATACGAAAGATTTAAATGCACTGTCAATCACCGGGTCAAATTTCTCTGAATCCATTTTCAGCGACTTTTCTAATCAATAATGGTTTCTTAGTTGTCATTTTTTTTTCATTCTTAGTAACGTCTTGCCTCTGAGTGACTATATGAACTTGGTAAGGATGACTTGATTTCAAAGTAAATAAAATAGGTCGTACCAAATACCCAACACCACGTTGCAGAGAATCGAATGAAATAAATCTAATCGTGCTGGAAGTTCTATTTGGGGAAGAAGAATTTATAGTGGGTTGCGATTAATTTAAGTATATTTACATGATCCATGAAGTGCTTGTAAGTCAAACACTCCCTAGCTATATCTATTCCAGGTTGAGGAGGATTCTGATTTAGTAACTTCATTTGTTTCTTTTCATATTGGCAGGTCGGTCCTACATTTTACACGCTTTGGCGATCATGTCCCGAAAGAGACACAACTGACTGCGCAGATGATTATCCCGCAGTTTCTACGGTAGAGTGGTTGCCAACCAGGGCAATCGAACCCAAACTGCTTTGCTATTTAACCCATAACTAGGGCGAGAAGCGACGGATTCATATTTTTCACTAGAGTATTTGCGCGTATGGGAATGCAACGAATTGAACAGGAATTCGAACTCGGCTCTCCGATTTCTCGTTCCTGCACCACAACGCAGATTTGCAAGGGAAGTTCACGTGTTTAGAAAGTGTGAGACAGATATAAGTATCTATGTTAGACATCATCTCACGGTCGAGTGAGTGGTGCGGCACTGTTGACCTCCGCGCTGCACCTGCGTAGACGATATACTGAGACAGACCTCACGCTATAGGCACTCTAGTATATGGATTTAGCATGATTCTGATTGATTAGTATTTCCAGCAGTAAAAGTGTAATATTTTTCTTTTCCGGATAAAACTATGACGAGATCATACGCCAAGTCGAGTAAAGTCAATCGAGTACATAATCTCTTCGTCACAAAAGCAACAAACAATAATAATACGTGTTTGTTTTTTGTCTTGTTTTTTATTTTTTCTTTAGTAGAACATACTTAACAAGCTTTAGTAAACAAGTCTGCCAAGACGGAAACGTTTTCGATCTGTCCAGATCTCATTCTGTCTTTTTTCGCATCTTCTCATGCAAATGAACTTGTTTACATTCTCGTATTGTTTAAATAACCATAGTTTCGACTCTGCTTATATAGGTTAAATAAATTTTCCCGGTAAGAATAAATGGAAGAGAACATTGTGAGAATTCGTAGCGCTTTCTTTCTCTTTCTTCTTCCACTCTCCGTTTCCTTCTCATAATAAAGTTTATCAAAGTATATGCATAAAAGCATACACTGTATACAAGTCTATAAACCTATCGTGTGAATTTTTCTATTGCCTCTATTTTTTATACATATTTTCTTTGGATAATTCTCCGAAATTTTAACCTTCTTTTTGTGTCTTGTCTTTCTAAATCTGAATTTTATCTTGTCAGCTTAAAAGAATTATTTTAAAACTATCTTAATTAAATTCTATACACTTTGGTGATGCTATTTTTTCTAGGCATTCTTAGAAGAGACATCTTTACTTTCAGCTCTAAACAAAGGTATGCAAACGCAGATATCATGCAATTTAAAAGACGTAAAATACGTCGGTACAATGTGAAACCTACTGAATAAAACATTGTACGTTACTTTGTAGTGAATGCCGTATCGGTAGATATTTTTGTCAATATTGCATAGCGTTTGTTATCGCGCGCCGCAGGATGAAAATTTCTGACAAAACAAGACAAGCAAAATCGGACTTTCAATAGATTAATGGTTAGTAAGGGAGGCCGATTACATTTTCTCCTACAAATCTTCAAAAAATACGAGATTGTTGTAACATCGTGAGTTAAAGACTTTCCAATAAACATTGTATTTCTAGCTTTGAACTTATTTTGAGAAAATGCTATCAATATCAAAATTAAAAATGACTTTAAAAGTCATCGGTTTTGGCAATATTTGAATGAAATATGCTATTATTTCAACATTCAATCTGAAAAAAGTTTTCTATTACATGAAAATTAATTTAATCCAAATATTTCTAACTAAAATTATTTATAAATGGAACTTTGTCTGTGCATGTGTATATGTGTGTGTGTCTGTGCATGTGTATATGTGTGTGTGTCTGTGTGTGTGTGTCTGTCAACTATTGACTCCGAAACGTCAGAACCGATTTTATTGAGAATTTACACAGTTGTACAATAAGAGTCTGCGAGTGTTCTTAGCTAGGTTTTGTGTCGAAGTACACCTGATAAATATCGATAATCGAAAAAATTCGAGTCATAGACAAAGAGATAAGAACCGATATACAGATTTTTCAAGGTTGTAGTACTTACAATAGTACAGAAAATCGATAATATATATATATATATATATATATATATATATATATATATATATATATATATAAGGCGAGATATTTGTGTGTGTCTGTTTATCTGCATGTATATCTGTATTTTTTCAACCCTTTTATTTTAGTTTTTGCTCCAGGTTTGGCACTAAGTAGGTAGGTATAATTGTAGTTCTTAATGATACCATTTACTCAGAGGACTTATTTAGCCTTCAAAATTCAGTTTATGAAGAAAAATCTTATTTGATATCCATACCAGGAAATCAAAATTCGACTTACATCCATTCATTTTTCTTTCAGTCTAAGGTTTCGCTTTAACTGGAAACAACTATTGCTTTTTAGTCTTTCGTGCCAACGTCCAAAGAGTCTGAGCTCCAGGACCATGGATTAGTTTTAAGGCTTTCATTACACTCGAGCAACGTCGTGATATACTGCTAATAATCATATAAGCAAAAGTGTAAGAACCTTTAAAAAAAGAGTAGATTTTCTTGACGTTTTTGTTTTTCTCAGAATCTGTTTATGTATTGCTTTAAGCCTTAAAAAACCATAAGGAACATCACATCGTAATTTTCCTTAACTGTCAACACTGAGCATAGGAAAGAAAATCCGGGCACTTTAATTTTGTGTTATTTAAAAGATATGCTTGAATTTCATTTCCTAAAACTTTTTGATAAATTCCATTTTGGGATTGATTAATTCTGACATATGCAAGGCTTCCAGGCTGGTATTTTGTTTAACTTTTTCTTTGGTGGCTTCCTACTTCTGAAAAGATACGAAAATCAATTTATATTTTAATTACATATTCTATTTGGAAGTTCTATTCTAGTTTTTACTAAATAGAACTTCCAAAAACTATTCTTTAAATCCAGTTGAATTATTCTATTTCTGTATATTTTCATACTTAGTTAATGAACAGAATTTTCCCAAGATTTACTTTTCTCACTTTCAATTGATCTGACATCATCAAATATAACACATTCTCGGGTAACAGGGAAAAGCATTATATGTTCCTTAATATAATGATTTGAATTTCTTCAAACTGGTTCTTAATACTTTCGATCATATTGAATAAATGCAGCTGTTTACCACCCTCTTAATTTCAAGCCAGGTAATTGTATACACTTTAATAATGGTATTTAATAAGTTTGTGAGGCCTCTCATAGAATTTTGAATGTTATGTACCTCCGGTATATATACACAACCTGGCAGCTAGAGTTAACTATCTTGAAAATATTTAATTGTTCAAATATCCAGGCAGCAAATGTAGAGTTAATTATACATTTCGAAATTCCTACTGAATTTTGTCTTTATTTAGAAACTACATTTTTACTATAGGTGCCGTATTTTGAAGAGATCCACTTTATATTTATTGAATGTATTCGAAATTTGAAAGTAAAATATTTTGTGCAACATTTTATGATATTATGCCCGAACTACCGAGACCTGTTTATTTTCCTGGTTTTAAAATCCACCTACTCTATAGTTTAATGACCAAATCTACTGAACCATTACTATTAACTAGTGTGTTCGTTCCTCGATGAGCACAACATTATTAATTGCACGCATCTAATCTACGCTATGCTTAAAAAAAATTATACATCGACATAGATAATGCTTAACGAGCTAATGTAGAATGTAAGGTCGAATACAAACTGTGTAGAGAGATAGACCAGAAAAGGTCTGATATCCACTCATGGTTTTGATTTATACTAACATGTAACTTTTCTTATTTCGTAATTTTTCCCCAGCGTAACATGCTCCAGGTAGTGTAGAACGGATAGAGGGAAGGTGAAACAGGTAAAAGCAATGCGTAATATACTCGATGTAAGAACATATTTTGCGAGAAATAACAGAAAGACAAAAGATAGTAAAGGCTACACGGGCAAGAAGATGTTGTGGGCCCTGGTCGCCTACATCGTGATGGAATATAGCACATCAAATAAGAAAAAGCTCCACAAATTTCGAATAGATATGGGCCTTACTAATAGAGTTTGGAGTTTTGTTAAACGGCATATCAACCTCTGTGGGTTATTTAATGCCAAAAACGGTAGGGTTTTAAGGTTTTTAATTTTAATGTTCGGTTATAGTAAGAAGGTTGATTTAGTAAGATTTTAGTGAAAGCTTTTTGTTTTTATTATATTTTATGTTAGAAAACTGAAAATATATTCTAGTTTTGTTTTAAAAAATATGTTTTGCTGAAAATAATTTTTCGCTTTAAAAATGTATATGATAATCGTTTTTTCTTCAATAATATATCGTTAGTAATATTTTTTCTTTAAAAACTATTAAAAAAGTCTAATTTTATATATATATATATATATATATATATATATATATATGTATATATATATATAAGTGTATTTTTATACTTTCATAGTGTTTTGAAAACACTTTGGTGTTAACTATTTGCCCATAGATGGAACCTTAACAGGTGTTACCACTCCGGGTCAGATCGGACTTGGCAACAGCTGCAATTAAGAGGTGGTTTCATGCTCTTCACAACCTTCTAATTAGAGGCCTTGCTGCCGGATGCAGTTTACCGTCATGCCCAGGATATTACTAATACAGCTAGGCATCATTCTCTCAATACTGTTCTATCAATTGATTTGAGAAAGCAGCTCTATACAGCTGACAGTTTAGGTATTTCAGAACCTGTTTAGCCTCCTTAATAATATCCATATTAAAGTGTCGATATGACGATGCTATTCAAAAACATGGAAAAATTCAATGGGTTAATATTTGGTAAAGTAAAAAGTGGCGGTTATGTCAGGTGGATGATAACTATGAAGAAATATAATACTATACAATATATATATATATATATATATATATATATATATATATATATATGTATATATATATATAAAATTATAACTTAAAGGAGACCAATAAGGTGTAATAAAGTTTTGGTTTAGAGTTCTAACTAACCATGCACAGTTTAAACATTACGATAAATAAGAATAATTTTGACAGGTCCCTGATTGTCCTCGGAGTTGCATCAGTATAGTTTTACAGCGTAGTCATTGAGAATCTCAACACGTTTTGAGACTCGGAGATAAATCAGATGTTCGACCAGCTGCATTTCGAAAATTAAAACATTTTATTATATTCGTTGATGCGATGTCGTATGGGCTAGTCATACTGAAGACATATATAACTAAATGTCTCTTTCGATTTAACCAGTAAATTCTACAGGAATTAGGAATGTCTCGTTGTTCCCCAGCATAACTTGTTAGTGCCAAGGAGATGAGGTATTACACAATACAATATTCAAAATTCTTAATCTACTTATCCTACAAGACCGAAAACATCATTCATTCAAAATATTCGATAGAAGTTATCATATTGTACGTACGAGAAAATTTATTTCTATAGGCATATGTTCATTTACATTCTGATATAGGGAACTTATATAGTGAGCTCCAGATAAAAATATTAGGTTGATTTAAAAGTTTAATATTTCGAGATACATTCCCAGACCAGCAACGTGGAATTCCGAAAATAGAAAAAAGTAGTAACTAACGATGGACAATACATTCAGTGACATGAAATAAATAAATAAAACACCTTTTCAAAAAAAGCATCTACTAGAAGCTATTAAAATCATCAGACAAATCTGTTCCGCTGTATTACAGCTCATCAGTACGGATAGAAATCCGATTGCATTTAGCCAGGATTGAAACCCAACAGCATCGACATCAGTCGGCGATTCTACCTCTGAGCTATAGGCGTTCGATAGAAGGAGGCAGACTTTTAGCTTGTGATATATCATGCAAATATACGCCAATAGCTGAGAGTGTTATAATTCATTACTGAATGAACGATGCTTGAGTAACTGCTGTCCTTTCAAAGTCTACCATTCTTTCAGGGTGTGAAACCGTAGTCATCCGAAGAGAGATCTTTTTTGCTGTATCACAAAACATCATATATATAAATTATGAGAGAGAGAGACCCTCAGAATTCTACGGAAACATAATTTTGAATTATAGAATAATTACTATTATTAATATAATTACGATAATTAATATTAACTTTAAATTTAATATAAATATATGATATACTTAAGATTTATTCTGTATAACGATAAATAATCTCTCTATATATCAATTGACAAATAAATCAAGAACAATAAGAATATTGGAAACTTAATAAATGCACAGCGTTTTCTGAACTGATATCACAAAAGAGCATTCAAAATTTAATGACTTATCCCTTAATTGACATGACAACTGCTAGTTATTTGGAAATATTTGAAGTAAGCCTATAGCAAAAATAACCACAACAATATATCCCCCTGCTGTTTCCTTTCGACAACGGAACTTTTAGAATTTCATTTGGTGAATGCAAAGTCTCGCTCCATTCAATTACATTCTGTCAGATTTAAGTCAGGCAACTGACGAAGCCAATCTACAACGCTTATTTCTTTGCCTGAAACTATTCTTTCTTTTACTCTACGATATGTTTAGGATCGATATTTTACTTAGAAATCCATCTAGTTTAAGAAAGTTTGCAGATGGAAGCTGTTCTTCTCCAGTGATACATAGCTCGATCGAGTGTTTGACCGGTGTGATTTATTGTACCCGTGGTTGCGCGTGAATCAGCATTTCTTCATCTATTCCATTGTAACCATCTCAATAACTCCCAACTTGGACGCTTCCCCGAATAAAATTTACTTTCGCTGAGTTTGAGAATCGACCATTAATATATAACACGGTAATAAAATCGTCAAAAGAAATTCTCTTAAAATGATAGTTTTAAATTTTGCATCAGCGGAGATTTCAATTTATGAGGGAGTAAGCGTATCTTCCAGAAATAGGATCGCGTGCACAACTCCATTACTGATTCCGGTCCTCTGAAAGCTGACGGATTTATTTCGCTAACAGCCCCTCTGGATGACTTCATGAAAATATTCAATATTCTGTGCCATTCTCTTGATGATTGATCTCCATTAAAACAGAATATATTGACGAACTATCTGGGCGACCTTTAAACCATTCCGTCACCCAAAAGTCTCTGTTTGCTAAAACCGTGATGAAGTTTTTTTTTCTGACGACCTATAGCAGATATTTTACAGAATATATGAAATAAAATAATGTTCGAATATTTTATCAATTACATCGCCGTTCTTCAAAGACTTAATAAAATATTCCCTGACAACTGAAAACAGATTGATTGAAAACAGATCCAGAGCATTGTCACCAATATGTGTACAATTTCATAGAATACGCTTGATAAAAATTTTAATTTAAAAAATTAGAAAAGAGTGTACAAGAATTCTACAGAAGGTAATAAAGAAAATGCGGGAGAATAATTTAAACATCAATATCAATTAGAGTATTGTTAGCTAAAGGAATACGCCAGCTGGCAAATTTTAAAAAAAACCTTCTGTGGCGTATCTATTCAGGACGTAAACGATCATGGTTCTCCGTATCATCCTACCCCTTGTCGCTCTTAACGTCTCTTCTCCTATTATTTCACTCAGTTCCCGTCTCAGTCTTTATTCCACCATCCATCTGTTCAAGTCCATCAGGTACATCGTGTGTTGCTTCTCTTGTGTCTCTTCGCATTTATTCGTCCTTTGAGCATCGGTTTCTTCAAAATTTCCTTCCTCATAACATCCCCAACACTTGTCATTGTTCAAGTTTTTCAAGTTTTCTGTCCATTATATCCTCAGAACCCTTCTGTAGAACCACCTTTTGCTTGCTTCAATTTTTTTTCTTTTAGAGATACCAAAATGAAACATGCACAACAATTTAAGTTCCTGGGTTTTTTTTGGGTTTTTTTTACAAAAGACGGTGTGCGAGACATTGAAATTCGAAACTGCTTTACCATGTCACAACACGCCTTTAAAATGGTAATCATAATTTAAAATGAACAATGAAATTTCGTTAGAAACAACGATAGTGTATTGAAACGTTACATAATATCAGTCCTTTTATAGGGCAGTGGATGTTGCAAAAATTCCTTCCATTGAAGGCAAGGCGTGAAGCAACAGAAATATTCTTCTGGATGCTGTGAAAACCATGGGCCCAATATGCGAGCAATAACCGATGTTTGAGAGAAAGTAGAAACAAAATGTACACTCTTGAGAACCTATTGAGGAAGAATTGGAAAATTCAGCACTCACAGAGTAGGTTTTAAGCTAGGGGGACAGAGGAAAACAAAACATAAAATGACAACCAATGAAATAGCTGACAGAACAAGTCTGAAACAAATAACAAAAAGACAAAATGTATTCAGAGCTTCTAAATACAAAAAATGTGGATAGTCCTGATAGTCAACGTCCTGAAAGGACAAAGCACAAAGAAGTAACATATATATATATATATATATATTTAGGGGGGTGGCCTGGGATGACAACCAACTTTATGTTGCAAACCTTGATTGAACAACACGTCCCTGCCTCTGTAAGATAGGGTGAAGCTCGAAAGAGTAATGTCTCGACGTAGTCAAATTATTAGTCAATGATTGGACTTTATTTGATTAACAATGCGGGATGCGCTTCCGAATATGTAAACTGAACGTTTAGTATGATGCACGGAGCCCGATCGGTGAAATATCTGCAGTTTTTAGAAGATGCTTAAATCAAGATTCATTCGTAAAGGCAGGAAATGAAATTTCTTCGTATTTTGTACCTCACTGGAGGATAGTTGTTAAACTTTTTATGTTTATACTCACCAGAAGCTTATATACATTTTTTTTAGGCGTGGCTCCTGATTTACCCCCATCTGCAGTGTCTACTCAGATTCGGGTTTTGATAATTATTGTTTCAACATATATTTAAAAGATGTGTTAAGCGAAAAGGTCCCTTTAAAAGAAAAACGTTTTGTTATTTTCAAAGCCACATTTAAATTGTGCGTTACAAAATCTTTGTTATATAAATGTTACGTTTTGCTGTTACGTCTAGATTGTTTTGTCGTCTTATGATTTGTGGAGCCTAGCATTATTTTGTTTTAGATCAAACGAATAATTAACTTATCAATAGACCAATACAGAATACGCGCGAAAATGTATATATGATACAAAGAAGGGCGGCAAGAAGGGGGAAAGATGGGATCAGCCAAAAAACAATACAATTAAAAAGCGATAAAATATAAAATGAGAACAAAAACGAAGACAAAGAGCGAGTGGCATAAATAAATAAATGTTTGCAATGCATGATCAGTTTCACACAGTTGAATGAAACGGCGTAGTGAGAATTTAAGTGTAACGCAATCAGTGAAGATCAAACATAGTCGGGCGCAGAATCGAGAGTGGGCAGTGGTGTGATTGCAGGCGGGTTCATAGCTGGACTAGGGTAGAAATGGTTGGCCCTGTTTGAACAGCAAAGCGCATTTAGATTCGTTAATATTGATGATAATTGAATTTGCTTCGGCAGATAATTGAGTTAGATATGGAAATGTCGAAACCTTCCGACGAGATGCAAAGGGACTGCAGAGGCGGTTTCGTGAGCCACAGGCAAGTTCGAGATTTTTCGAACGCTGGCGTTGGGTCGGTATTGTTGCTTTGTCTGCTCAAACTTCTTTTTACTTTGTTTACACTTGAAGTGGTGGAGGGAACGAGAAAAATTAGCTATTGATTTTTACAAGATTTTTTGTATAAAACTGCGTATCTACGTTTGTTCACATCTATCTATCTATCTATCTATCTATCTATCTATCTATCTATCTATCTGTGTGTGTGTGTGTGTGTGTGAGTGTGTGTGTGTGTGTGTTTCTTCATAGATACATATATATTTGGCAAAACATATCAGTAGATCTATCGCTCTGCTTGCCTGTTCATATCTATATTTGTATATATTAGCTATATATTTATGTTCATATCTACATTTGTATATATAATTTACATATGTTTGTTTTATATCTATGTATATTTCTGTCTAGCTGTTCATGTGTGTATATTTATAAGATTGTTCATGCACACATATCTGTAGCACTCTATTCATATATATTTGGCTGTCTATATATACATATTCTATCTATCTATCTATATATATATATATGTGTGTGTGTGTGTGTGTGTGTGTGTGTGTGTGCGTGCGTGCGTGTGTGTGTGTGTGTGTGGTTCTTTTAGGCTACATATCTATTTGGCAGAATATATCAATAGATCTATCTCTCTCCTTGCCTGTTCATATCTATATTTGTATATATTATTCACATCTCTCTATCTATATGTTTTTGAGTATCTATGAATAGTTCTGTCTATCTGTTCATGTGTGTATATTTATAAGATTGTTCACACACAAATATCTATAGAACTCTGTTCATATATATTTGGCTGTATATATATACATATTCTTCGGTCGGTTTAAATGCTTTTATTTCTTTCTCCGAAGTACTAAATATATTCAGTCTTGTACGTTGTAGACAACAGCGTGTTCCGCTGATATAGCACACAGTAATAACTATTTTCGGCTATTCAGTCTTTCTTATAAAATTATGAAGTGCAAATTATCCTAAACGGCCGTTGTTTTAGACTCTTCAGTATTAATGTATGTGACATCCAGGAACCTATCCTAGACTCTACTTTGTTATTATCTCTTACGACCCTTCTCATGACATCAGCTCTCGACTTAGTATCTATGCTTATGACAGATCCCTGGTATAACGGTAAACTGCATCCGGCAGCACGTCCTCTGATTTAAAGGTTGTGAGGAGCACTGAACCATCTCTTAATTGCTGTTGTTCCCAGGTAAAATATGACCCGGAGTGGTAGCACCTGTTAGGATCACGGTCATGGGCAAATAGTTAACCGTCCACACACGGGTAAAAACAATATGAAATTAAAAAACAGACTTTTCTGAAATATATACAAAAAATCTTTGAAAGAAACAATTACCAACAAAGCATCTTTGAATGAAAAATATTACCAAGAAAACGTTTTGACGGAAAAATATTATCACCAAGGCGTTTTTAAGAAAAAAAATACCAACAAGAATAGGATTTTGAAGGAAAAATGTTACCAACAAAAATACGTTTCTGTAGGAAAAATGTTACTAACAAAAATACGTTTTTGAAGGAAAAATCTTATCAACAACAATACGTTTTTGAAGGAAAAAAATATTACCATAATTCGTTTTTTGAAGGAAAAACTTAATGCCATAATACATTTATTCCATACTGAAACAACTAATGCTTTGCATTAAACAACCAGCAAGGGATTGATATGCCGTAAACCAAACGAAACCAATACTTATGACACAATCATTTTCTGCTTTCTCAATACTAAGTCTACTAATTCGATAAGATTAATTTAGCGGGATATCTCAAAAAGGACCAACGACCTGTTGTAAACTGGGGTAAAGTTTAGGTTTCTTTTTTTACGGCTTATCAATGGCGACATTATTTTTAGGAAAGATTTCTATAAAAAGATTATATATTATTTGTAAGAAATCTGTTTGTAGATCAGGTTTCATAGCTGTATTTTTGTAAAGAGAGTTGGTGTCGAGAGTCAGATGAAGTGCTGGTAATACATTTTTTCAATCATGCTTTGCTAATTATAGATATATTTTTCAAAAATATACTGCTGGAAGGTTTACCGCATAAAGTTAGTTTTCTGCTTTTTTTAGTTTATTGACACTATTTTGGGTGTTGCTCGTATATGGGACATAACAGGTGCTACCACTTTTAACCAAAGTAGACCTGGTAACAACAGAAATTGATAGTTGGTTCGTTTTAAGAAGGTAGAGCTCCCCTACGTAAAGAGTGTGTCGGATTGAAAATCTTATGTATGGGAACAAGACTCTTCACCAAGCCACCAAAACAGGAGAACACTGTCATCTCTGTCAAACAACAAACTCCCCAGGCTGCAACATCCTTGATTATTATTTCCAGGAAACAGTTGAGCAACAGAACAACAAAACTCCTTATAACAGCAAAGATGAACTGAATGCAAATATCATGACAGCATTCAGCAATTTAAACAAATAAACCGTCAAGAAGAGATGCAGGAGATTCCGAATTTGTCTGGATAATACTGAATTATCCAATGACTTCACTGTTTAATATTTCATGATATTTCTGTGTATATTTTCTAAATATATATATATATATATATATATATATATATATATATATATATATATATATTAAAATGAGATGCCGGTGTTATTTTCATTTATTTCATACTTTCAACGACAATTTATCCCTCTCATTCCTATCTGTCTATAACTATTTATCATACCACACATGTTACTCATCATAATTTTATTTTTATTTATAAAAAAGAAATCTGAATCTTCATTCACTCTGACTTCTGCTCGAGGCCACTTGTTGTGAAAATTGAAAAAAAAAAAGAAAATTGAGAATCTCTTGTCATTGTCTAACATTCTTACTTGCCAAATCATATGTCTAGATTAAGCTGCCAGAAGTACAAAAGAGCATAAGGCCTCATTTCATGCAAGCCTGGGAATGCCGATCCCAATACGTCTTTAACTACGAAGACTGGTTTTGGTAAATATTGCTTCAATCAGAAACGGGCGCGGAAAAACTATCAAATATTATTACACAGTACGTAGCGCATTTCGTTAAAATCTCTGTTCTGCGCAAGCCCACCAGCTGAAATACCCGATAATGTATTGGATTTACGATACAGTCGTGATAACTTGTTAAATTCGACGGTTGCGGTGAGATTTGTGAATTACTTCATATCACAAAGCTGCATTTGCCTTATCAGCCTGTAAATGTCAATCTCACTGCTATCTTAATTTAATAAGATGGGTTCTTTCAATATTGCCTCAGCGGAAATTATTCCCGTGACCAACCTCGACGAATCTAGACTCTCATTTCAGGCATAGCATTGAAATTCGTTAATAAAATGTCTAAACTTACATATACATAAAATGATCTTTTATAAATGATAACAATTACTTTAAGCTAATGGAATCATTTACAATATCAGACTATATAGATTACTGCTAAAGATTAAAAATCAAATAATTAAGAAAAAATCACTGTAAAACTTCTAACAGTAACAACATCTGAAATGGTTGTTGCATGTAACTAATTCGAGAAAGAATAAATATAATGGAGATGATGACTTTTTATACAAACAGAATTTTAGAAAGTAAACTATAATAGAACTAGGAATAGCTAGAGTCAGTCAGTTAAGTGCCATACGTGATACACGCTTGGGCGATCATGTCTCGAAACAGACATGACTGACTGGGCAGAACATTATCCCGCAGTAGGTTGCCATTGCTTTTGGTAGACTGGTTGCCGACCAAGGCTATATAACCCAATCTGTCCTGTTATTTAACCCATAACTGGAAGGAATAGACGGATTAATACCTTTCCCAAGGGTATTTGCGCGTAAGTGAATACAATGGATTCAGCTGGAATTTGAACTCGGCTCCCCGGTTTCTCGTTCCGAGCCGATATCCACTGTACCACAACGCACATCCAGTTATCTATAAAAAAATAGTAAAGAAAATTATTCATATCTATAAAAAAAAATAGAAAAGAAAATTATTCATAATACTAACATCGTTCTAACTGCTTTTGTCTATATTCCCATCCTTCAAAATCAGTCTATATTTCTAAGATAAGTTATTGTAAATATTTACGAATTTCGGACTGTTTTCCTCATTTTTATTGCAATATTCACTAAATATTTAAACTATTTACACTGTTTGGACTGTAGTCTTAATATTTACTGCAATATTCACTGAATGTTTACAACATATCAGTCGGTTAAGTGCCATACGTCATACACACTTGGGCGATTATGTCTTAAAAGAGACATGACTGACTGGGCAGAAGATTATCCGGCAGTAGGTTGCCATTTTTTCTGCAGTAGATTTGTTGCCAACCAAGGCTGTAGAATTCAATTTGTCTTGTTATTTAACCCATAAATGTTGGGAAGAGACTGATTTATACCTTTACCTAGGGTATTTTCACATGATTAAATGCAAGGAAACAACTGAAATTCGAACTCCAGTATATACATTGTTCATATTGTTGTCATCATCTTCATTGCAATATTCAATGACTGATTTAAAATTTTATATTGTTCGGACAGCTGCCTAATCTTTATTGCCATATAAACTTAATATTTACACTATTAACATTGTTCGCGCTGTTTTTCTCATCATATAGACAAATTTACTGAATGTGTACGCTATTTACCTATTTCGTACTGTGGTTCCTCATCTTTATTGCCATATTCACAGAATAGTTACACTGTTTACATTGTTCCGACTGCTGTCTTCATCTTTATTGTTACATTCGCTTAATATTTACACTATTTATATTATTGTGACGGTGTGACACCGTTGCCCGGTTGGCTCGCTGGCTGATCCATAAACGATCACAGACGCAAATGAAGATGATGACCGGAACCTGAATCAGGGTTCATGCTGTCGAACACGACACCAAGTATGACGATGCACTCGGGTCGCTAGTCTTGATGGTCTTGTCACAGCATCTGATCCTCAAGACGTTTATTACAACGATGAACGTTCCTGCCGACGCTGTGTATTTTGATCTCAGGATAGACACGTTGAAAACCCGGTAACAGTTTCTCTACCACCTCAAACCAGACCGGACAAACGTGTACACATGTATTGATAAAATAAAATACGCCACCATAAAAATAAATAAATAGATGAATAAGTTTGAAGAAGCCTAGATAAGTTGCAGCAAAATCTTTATATATATATAAAAATTAATTAGCAACAAAAGCAGAATGTGCAATCTTCGAATTCTATTTTCACAACGGAGCGAAAATTATCGTTTACAATAATCAGAGCTATCAATTTTCCCAATTTCTTTTAAAACAAAAAGTTCTTTTTAAGACTCTTTATCAATGCTTTACGGAAATAGCCGAAGTTGAAAGGAAGGATGGGAGGGTGTCGACGGCGGTAGTAAGTTTGTTTGGTGTCTTTCACTCGGCAACAAAAAATTCTCCTTTCAGCTAGTTTAACACTTTCTCGGCTTATTCTGTTTCTATACTTCTTTAGCCAGGTCTCTATCGAAGGCGCGTTATTCGAATTTAACTCTTTTATGTCGATCGGCGGCAGACTTTTCTACGTTTCTATACTTCTTCAGCAAGGAGCTCTATGAAAGACAACCTTCACTGTCTCTACGGCTGTCACCCAATCGGCATGGCTCCCGTTTGGGCACACTCTTCACTCCGTCGTTAAATCTCTGGGCTGAGAACCCACTGGACGTCGACTGCAACTCCATTGGCTACTCTGGTCCCGATTTTTATACTTGTCTCAAATTATCTTGGGGGATGTTGGCTAGACACTGGGTATCTATGCAAATCAAATCCTTGATCAATGAGATTTCTTTCACCTACACATTTCGAGGTGAAGGTTTGAACAGCAACATTTCCTCTGACGTAATCTCTCTTCATCCTCTTCTTCTTCAATTAACTGATTACATCAGCAAATCCAGACTTTAGCTTGGAAACTTTAATGCCAGTAAGATTTACAATTCATTTTATTTCCATAGTTAAAACTTCACCCTTCTCAACCTTATCAAAAGTCTTTAACAATTTGTTTTGGCTATCGCTATTTCTCACTTCCACCAGCTGAAAAAAACGGTTACAGCAAATGTCCTCACATTGAATGTCATATTCATTGATTATTTACGTATTGACATTATTCGGGCTGTTGTTCTCATTTTTCTTGGAATATTCACTGAATACTTACACTATTGACATTGATAGGGCTGTTGTTCTCACCTTCATGTTCATATAAACTGAAAAATCACACTATTGCTATTGTTCAGACTGTTTTCCTCATCCTTATTGTGATATTCACTGAATATTTACTCTCTCTCTCTAACTTTCTCTCTCTCTCTCTCTCTCTCTATATATATATATATATCTCTACATATATATTGTTCGGATTATTGTCCTCATCTTTCTAGCCATATTTACTCTATATTTACAAACTTTACATTGACTGTTTTCGTATCCTTCTAGCTATATTCATGGAATATTTACATCATTTACCTTTTTCGAGATGTCGATCTATATGTTTACTTTCATATTTACTGATTATTTACAAAATGCACATATTTCGAATATTTTTCTTCACCTTTATTATTATGATCACTAAATATTCGTTCGCCTCATTTTTTTTTTTGTCATATTCACTGACTATTTATTCTTTCCATTTTTGGGACATTTGTCGTCATCTTTAATATCATATTTACTGAATGTTTTCATATTGATATTTTTCGGACTGTTGTCCAAACTTTCCTTGCCATATTTATTGAATATTTACAATATTTAAATTTTTCGGACTTTTGTCTTCATCTTTATTGCCATATTCAATGATATTTATATTATTTGGTTTGATTCCTCAGCTTTTTGCCATATATACTGATTATTTTCACAATTTACCTTATTAATACTGTGACCCTCATCTTTATTGCCATATTCATTTAATATGTACATTATTTATATAATTCGGAAAGTTGCCCTCATCTTTATTGCCTTATTTATTGAATATGCTTACTATTTATATTGATCGGGGAGTTTCTACAAATTTATTGTCATATTCACAGAATATGTACACTATTTATATTGCTCGAACTGTTTTTCTTATGTTTGTTGCCATATTCATTGAATAACTACAATATTTACAATATTTTGGCTCTGGTATTCATTTTATGTCCATATTCTATTAATATTTATATGTTGACATTATTCAGATTTTCGTTGTCCTCTCAAGTGTCATATTTACAGAATATATAAATTATTTACCTTTTTTAGGCTTTTATCCTCATCTTTCTTGCAATATTCAATAAATAATTTCTCTTTTTTTATTTTTATTCTGACTATATTCCTCAGCTTAATGTCCATATTTAGTGAATATTTACATTATATACATTATTTGTGCTGTTGTCTTCAGCATTATTGCCATAGTTACTGAATATGTCAATCAGATAAGTTGTTCGGGCTTTTGTCTACCTCTTTCTCGCAATATTTACAGAATATTTACATATTTTTTGTTAGTAGTGTTTCCGCATCTTTATAGAATTGTTGATGAAAAATACTTTATTTACATTATCCCGATGCTGTCCTCGTCGTTATTACCATGTTCGCTAGAATTTTACACTATTTACATACTTCAGAGAGCTCGAAGTGTTGTCCTCATATTCATTGTCATAATCACTGAATAGGTACATTATTTGAAATATTTAGACTCCTGTCCGCATCCTTATTTCAATATTCACTTAATATTTACAGTGTTTACATTTCTCAGACTGTGTTCATCTTTATTGTCCTATTCATTAAAAATTTACATTATTTATATTTTTTAGACAAATATCTTCACTTTTATTTCTATATTTACAGAATATTTACATTTTTTACATTGCTTGAACTGTTTTCCAAATCTTTATTACAACTTTCAACGAATATCAACACTATTTACATTGCTTGAACTGTTGTCAACATATTTCTTGCCATATTCATTTCTTGCCATATTTAGACTTTATCCATTTCTCCTACAATATACATCACATTCATTTCCATATTCACTAAATATTTACATCATTTACACTTTTCAGGAGGTTGTTCTCATTTTATTGATATATTCACTGAGAATGTACACTTTTTACATTGACAGACTTTTGTTATTTTCTTTTTTTTTATAATCACTGAAATTTATACATTCTACATATTTCGAACAGTTGTCCTTTCCTTTATTGCAAAATTCACTGAATATTTTTACTATTTACATTGTTCGGACTGTTATCTTTATCTTTACTGCTATATTAATTTGAACCCCATCATTTTCTCTAGGAACGGTATATATATATATATATATATATATATATATATATATATATATATATATACATATGAAACAAAAAAATTATATTTAAATCAGTTGAATAGCCATTGCTACGAGGAAAACCTCTCATCTTCAGCAACCGCGAAACGAAAATTTTATTTACTATTTATGTAAATTAAATTTTATTTACTATTTATGTAATTAAATATCGAAATTTTTGTTTCATTTTTTATATTTGGCTCGGTAAATGGAATGTAATATTTGCGTGAAGCCATAAAACTTAATCAATTTTAATATTAATTAAATTATTATAAATTAGGATCGGGTTTTTTGGATTCACTTATCTGATCATTCTTTTGGATTCAATATATATATATATATATATATATATATATATATATATATATATATAAATGCGTGTGTTGTTTCCTTCCAGTCACAATCATGGGGAGAGAAACAGTAGCAGAGCAACGCCGACTCAGTTCATTCTTTTTACTGCAAGTAATTAAAAATCTTGCAGCCTTTTGGCTCTTTGAGAGTACCTTATTATTTTATTATTTTCAATAGTTATGTCGTCGTTTAATGAACAACATATGTATATATTTATTATAGATATAAACTGAAATATTATAAAATCCACCAGAAAGATGACATGATCAGAGTACTATTAAACAACATTTCTCTGAAAAACATAAACATGTAGGTAATAGACAGATTTTGGTCAACAATACGGTTGATCCTTACTCATACACACAGTAAGAGGAACCTGCAGATATTGGAGGCCATGTACATCAAATCAAAACAACCAACACTCAATAAAATCAACTTTAAAACAGGAAATAACATATTACATTGCATTTGACTACATGGTTTTGTTGTCATTTCGCGCTATCCCGCGGTGTGACGTCATAAAACCGCATCGCAAACTTAAGAACTGCGTTTATTATTTTTGGTAACTATTGCCGTTGCCAAGCGGAGTTTTATGTCAACACAAAAGAAAATCGTCGGTGATGGTGGATTTTATAATATTTCAGTTTAAACAACCTCTCTGAAGATGGCTCATGTGAGCCGAAAGCTTAGAAGAAAACCAATAAATCATTATCCAAATGTTGGAGAATTTTTGTCTTTATTTTCAACTGAAATTAAAGCAAAAATACGACGTTTAGAACGGCTCATGCTTAAACATAATAGACATTCATTGTCTCTTATATTTAATAGAATATGTTTAGAAAAAAAAATATATATAGCATAATATCGAAATGTTTCCGTTTTCCTGTGAAAAGAATATAGATAAAAATATTCGAGATGAATATTTTATTTTCTTTCATTAATTATAGAATTCAAACAGTAAACTTCAGAAAATCCATCGACCTTATAATAGTTAGTAAAACACGTAAGAGCGTCTGCATTTAAAGTATGTCCTGACTAGAAACTGTAAATTGCAGATTAAACAAATAAAAGATATTACATACATACATACATACATACATACATACATACATACATACCGAATTAAATCAAGAGACTAACCTCGAACCTATAAGACTTTAATGAGTCTATGAGATCTAAGTGACAAATATATGGTGCATTGTGATTTCTGTCTTTATTTACATATCTCGTATGTCTCCCCTGGGTGTATTTTCTAACAACAGTTAATAATTTCTACTATTTAATCCATGCATCTATTATACGGCTATTATCAAAGTGGAAACTTTTATTTCAGCAAATATATTAAAACATTATCAATAAGTTAATGACGACTGTTTTTCAGATAATTAACTGTAGGGACACACGTTAACAAAATATCATTGCCGCAAGACTGTCTGTATAGGATCAAAACACAATGGTCGGATTAACATGGTTCATCAGATCCGAAATTTAAGATACAGTTGAGGTAAATAAGTTGCCCTCTGTTTGCTGACTATTTCTATGTATAAGGTACAGGAAGGGACAACACAACTCAGCGCCGGAACATTGCAGGACTAGAAAACAAAACATTTTATAACCGAAAAGAGGTGATTTATTAGGTATTATATTTTATTTATATCGTGAATGTTTGTAAATTATTTTAGTAAAGTAAATCTTAAAGTAATTCAGTTTTGAATAAAGTAAATGCTAAACAATAAATATATATATGTGAGTTTGTAACCCTGCTTTTCACGCTCTTGCGATCGTCAGACAAACGGATTAATTTTTTAAAAAAATTGGTTATATGTAGGGTTGCGTATATTCGCGTATTTTTGTGGAAGCGGAGGAAAATTCTGTCGTCATGACAGACGCAGACATATATATATATATATATATATATATATATATATATATATATATATATATATATTGGTACACCAATTGACGCGCGTAGAGACGCACACACACACGCGTCCGCCCACTGGTGCATGCATAAACATATATATGCGAATCGTGCTGGGCTCGGCATATATATGTATGCGTGTTTCGTTGTGCACATACATACGCAATCGGTTGGTGCATTCGAATAGTGTAGCGATGTCAACGTGCGGACAGTTGTCGATTTCTCGTACGTACATATGTACGTATGATGGGGTCAGTATAAAAATATGATGGTAAAAATTGCTATTATTTTACTTAAGACTGTATTTTTATTTTTATTTTAAAGTCGAAAGAGCGTGAAACCCAGTGTTACAAACTCACACCTATTTATATGAATATATCAGCTCTATCAACTGATATTGAGCGCTTTCAAATAAGTACCGCGCATATATATAAATAATATAATATATATAACAAATTGCATATGTATATATATATATATATATATATATATTGATATTTATAATTATATACATACACTTTTCACACACACACACACACACACACACACACACACACACACACATATATATATATATATATATATATATATATATATATATATACGCTTTCACAACCCGATTGAGAACCGTGGAAGAATGGTAAGCTTTGGAAAAAAAGTAACTATTGTAGCATGTACGCATCGTTCATTCAGAAATGAATTAGAACGCTTTTAGCTAACTGGTGTATATTTACATGGTATATAACACACTAAAATTCTGCCTCCTTCTACATTGCGCCCACAGCTCAGAAGTAAAATCACCGACTGATTTCAGTTCTGTCGGGTTTCAGTCCTCGCTAAAAACAATCGGATGTCTAACCGTACTGATGAGCTGTGATCCAGTGAAACAGATCAGTCTGCGTATGACTATATATAAATACACTCACGTATAATCTTTTGCGCATTATAATTTTATTAAAAATAAGCAGATATAATGTTTGCAATTTAATTGATCTGACATGCTTAAAAGAAAATTTGCCGCCTAAATACATTTGGATATTTTTTCAATATGCTGGTTCTAAGCTTTTTTCAGTGAGGTTACAGTGATGTTAACATAAAGACATCCACCATCATAAAACATTGCTATGCGATGATATGATCACCGAATAGCAGACACAGGTCGTAAATTTTTAATGGGCTTCTATGACAACCTCGCGTGAGAAACAAAATAGGTTAACAGAACCATATGTCTGAATGCAATGTAATGTGTTGGGACGAGGTTAATATATGATTTTATGGAGTATGAGTTGCTTTTATTTAATGTAGATGGCCTCCAATATCGGAAGGATTTTTTACTGAGTATGTGTGAGTATTATTGTGTAACCGACTACAATAAAAATATAATAATATAAAATATAAGCAAATAATAAAAACATATGTAAGCCTTGGACACGTTTTGTCTATATTATAATCTGAAATTAAAGCGAAAATACGATGCTTACAAAAGTTGACAAATAAGATTCATTCATAGTCTGTTAAAATTTAATCATATATGTTTAGAATATATATAAAGTAACTTATCATAACGAACAATTTCTGTACTGTTTAACCAAGGTAAAAGCTAGGAAGTATTTTATATCAATGATTTATATATATATATATATATATATATATATATATATATATATATATCGGAGTGAGTATAGAATGAGGAGAGAAAAAATAATTTTTTTCGTCCAAAACATTAATTTAAATCAGTGCTCGATGTATGATGTATAGAGCTGTGAATATTTATCATAAATTATGTTTTAGAACATGTACATAATTTCTTCTATATATGTCATCTTCTTTACAATTATATGGCTGTTTCAGTGTTTGGGACAAAAACACCTCACCGGAAGAAAAGAAATATATATATATATATATATATATATATATATATATATATAGAGAGAGAGAGAGAGAGAGAGAGAGAGAGAAAGAGAGAACCTAAGCAAGAGCTAACGACCGAACACGGTTTAACCTAACGGATCGTCAGAGAAATTGGCTCTACTTTCGTATTGAGCGCTTTAGTGTTAGGGTTTTCGTCTTAGTTTTTTTCTTTCTAACGAGTGCTTGACTTTTTGTACATGTACTTCGTTTGTTTCTTTTTTTGCTCACCCTTATTTTCCCTCCGAGTTTGTGTGTGTGAGTGTGTATGTGAGTGTGTTTATGTGTGTGTGTATGTGTGTGTATTTTTGTGTCTTTGAGTGTGTGTGTGTATTTTTGTGTCTTTGAGTGTGTGTGTGTGTGTGTGTATTTTTGTGTCTTTGCGTGTGTGTGTGTGTGTGTGTGTGTGTGTGTGTGTGTGTGTGTGTGTGTGTGTGTGTGTAAGCATCCGCATACAGGCCTGTTTCTGTGTCTAACCGCTGATCATTGCAGCTAGATTAACCTTCTGCTTCAAGTCGGGATCAACATCCGACTGATTTATTATCAGAACGGAGACCTTATCTCTAATCTATTGGTGCAAAGATATATATATATATATATATATATATATATATAGAGAGAGAGAGAGAGAGAGAGAGAGAACTATTACGAAACGGATGAAAACTCACATATTAATTTTATTTTTTTAACATTATTGTATTTCTCTAACAAGATTTCTCGATTATTCAGGTCAGTAGATTTAAGAACTTACTCTTTAATACTAAAAAAGACAGGTCGTCTACTAGTCTACTACAATCTGAATATTTCATCAAAAATAATATATATATATGTGTGTGTGTGTGTGTGGGGGGGGGGGGGTTTATTGTTATATCATCATAACTGTTGATATATATTTCGAATTGTTCTGCCAAAAACCTAAATGCCCAATCTACCTAATTAATTAAACGGATTCTGGTGACGTGAAATAAGAACCGATCTAATTAAATGATAATTAATGTAAGATGAATGGAAAAGATTAAAGCAGAAATAGAACTTAATTCACCAATTTCAGATTTCTGTTATGATAACTGTTAATTCATGCTTCTTTAAACTGTCTTGGTTCCCTCCTATACATAAATGTACTCACGCTACTAGACTAGCAATTAGGCCCCTCTTTTTTACAGTGAGACTACTAAAACCAACTTCTACTCCCTCATCTTCTTTGCTTGCATTTCCCGCCTGCGTAATTCCTTTCAATCTACTTGCTTTTCTGACATTTTCTAAAGAAATTAAATGTAATTTCAATTACCATTTTCTATGTCCTTGACTCCCATCCTATCCCTGACAATATGATAATAGAGATAAAAACACCAGCTTTAACAGTGTCAATAGTCAAAATAACTCATCTCCGAAATATAGAAAAAAAAAAACTTTAGATATTTAAATGCAGGATCAGTTTTCATATTCTGACTGATTAGATCCTGCTCTTATAATCTTTTTAACTCAGCAATATTTCCTCATTTTTCTTCCTTACACACCATCCCTTGCGTGTTAGTGGCTTTATAGATTTGATTGGGGTTAGTTTAAAATACTATAAATAAATAATTTTGTAAAAGTCTATTTCTGAATTCAATTGTTTCCGATAGAAAAACATAAAAGAACACCATAGGAAATCACTCTTTGTATGGATAAACAAAGAGATTGATATCTATTCGGAGCAGAACAGCAACTGGCGCCCATGGCGTTTACCAAAATGACTTCATGAAATCTTTGAATCTGGTCCAGAAAGCGACTGCCTCGTGGGGTCCAATGTGACCTGTCAACGAATGAAAGTTCGAGAAGGCAAATATCGCTGAGGATATCCACTGTGTCAAAATATAACCAGAGGCAACAAACTGTGCTTTATGAATATGATTTAGGTCTTTCCCTGGCTTGGCAGAAACGCAGATATTGTAAATGTCTCCGTTAATATAGGTCGGTGTATTTATATAATATATTTGTATTATTTTTCATTAAAGACCAAACGTATGTGGATTTGTTAATGAGGATATTTGCCTGCACAATAGTAATGTTCAATGAGAAAAATTCTGTTCATCTCTGCACTCATTGTTTGGGACACTAAAAGACACGGTAATTAAAGAGTTTCGAGATCCCGACATACTTGTAACGAACTGTGAAACTGACATACACAAGAAAAAAAGTGTTTGTCAAACTAGCTTAAACGAGATACACTTAAAAATATTTATAAAGAATGTGCGTGCTAATATGGCTAGTCTTTTAATACACGCACACACACACACACACGGAAGATCTCTTTGAGTTTTTCACGTAGTATTTTTCTAGTTTTTTTCTGTGGTAAGCTGGTTGGCAACGAAACATCTATAACCCAGGCTGTCCTGCTATTAATCCTGTGCAAGCTGGTTTTGAATTCCGAATTTTCTTCTCCTATACGAGTTGCCAACAAAGATTATAGAAACCGGCCTGTCCTCGTCGCTCTACATAAATGGGAAATACGAACTAGAAAACGAACACGGTTCTTCGATTTCTCGTTCCAGACTGATATCTACTACACCAAAATGCACACCCGGAATAGGATTGATAGGCCGTATAAATACCCAAAATTAATTTAAATGTTCTTATGAAATACCACACACACACACACACACACACACACACACACACACACACACACACACATATATATACTTATGTATAACTCCACTCTGTTAATAATTTAAATGTTCTATGTTCACTGTATATTAAATGTTCTTCCTTTGATAATGGCTTATGTAAGCCGAAATCTAGGACCTGATAAAAAAATCAACAATTACTACGATTTCTTGCCATCTTTTTAGGACAACACTATCAGGCTCATCAGATCATACGAAAGGATCATAGACCAAATATATAGACAGACCTTGTCTATATTATTCAATGAAACCTGTTTTAATGAAAAAATGCTGCCAAAATGCACACACAATATATATATATATATATATATATATATATATATATATATATATTGGGGTGAATTGATTAATATATATATATATATATATATATATATATATATATATATATTAATCAATTCACCCCAAGCAAGTCATTAACACCACTGTTGCACAGGAGGCTACATAAGAGAAAATGATTAAATAGGAGGAGCGTAAAGAGAAAGACGAACCAGTTACAGGGGCTGTCACAGAAGGGAGTAAAAAACGGATGGGAAAACAGGTGTGATTACAGTTGCAAAGGTAGAGAGAAAGGAAAAGATATACAGGGTGATGTAGAAAAAACTGGAGTCAAGTGGTTAAGAGATGGGTATTGACATTGCATTTAAATTCCTGGAGGTTGTAACCGTCAGGAAAGCAAGAATATGGAAGCGAGTTCCACAGGCGGGAAGTGTAAGAAAAGACGATGCTGGAGTAGGATTGTCGGCTGCATTTCGTTAATGCAACTGTGAATGGGTGGCCGCACTAATAAAATCATGTGGCAGGGGCACCAGTGATTTAAGTTCGTC
Organism: Ascarosepion bandense; assembly: GCA_037127315.1. Lineage (NCBI taxonomy): Eukaryota > Metazoa > Mollusca > Cephalopoda > Sepiida > Sepiidae > Ascarosepion > Ascarosepion bandense. The sequence continues at coordinate 3,374,746 of JBBBDQ010001232.1, read as the reverse complement.
AAAACAGAATGATATATAAAAACCTGTTGAATTTTTGTAAAGAAATTCTTAAACTATATATATACACTTATTCATAAAATTCATCATGTTTTTATTAGAACTAAACAGAATGTAGAAATCACTGGACGGCCGTTTCTTCCTATATTTGGGACTCATTAGCAGTACGCATCCACTACCAGGAATTGAAACCCAAACAGTTGTCTTCTTAAGCAGTTGTCACACCAACTGTACCACGGGCCCCTGTGACGGACAGGTAACTAATTAAACTTGATATAGCGCCACTGATTCACATATTCCTAGGAAGAACACATCCAAGCTCCTTTTAAAAAATCTCGATGAATTATATAATTATTCCAAATCCTTCTACAATTTCAGTTTATATCGTTGCTTGAATCAGGTTATAAAGCTCCTGAATGAGCGACTTGGTCTGAGTAGTTGTGGCTCTCCGAGGTACAGTTCTATGGTTAAAGAAGCATGGATGAGTTCCTCCTATTAATATGTAAATGAGTGGTGATATAACAAGTTAGTTACCTCATCGTCACCGGGGACCTGTGGCACATTTGGTATGACAGCTGCTTAATAAGACAACTGTTTGTGTTTCAATTCCTGGTAGTGGATGCGCACTGCTGATGAGTCCCAAATATAGGAAAAAACGGCCGTCCAGTGCTTACTGCATTCTGTTGAGATCTAATAAAACTAATGAATTATCTAATTATTTCAAATCCTCCTACAATTTCAATATATATTGTTATTTGTATTACTGCTTTATAAACAAAGGAAAAATAACTTAGTTAAATTTTTAAAATCAATTCATTTTTCCCGACTTCGAAGTTTCGTGGTAACATTCACTCTTTAACAGTGAATTGATTAATACACTGCCGAAATTGAATTCATTAATTACGCTTTTTTATTTCAATTTTTGCGACCGCTAATTCCACTTTTTCTTATTTACTCTGATGATTAAATTTTTTATCGATAAACTTCATTACCAGTAAGGGAATCAGTATTACGGAGTGCCAGAGAAAATCATTAGTGCCAAATTACAATATAAGCTCTAGTAAAAAAAAAGATACTAGAAAAAATCATTAACATAAAAAAATGTAATATAAACTCTGGTAAAAATATAATGACTGAGCATTAGATTTATAAGTCTCAGAAACTCAACTATTCTTGTTCCTTAACGACTCATGGCCTAGGAAATATAGACGTTGGGCGTGTTCCTGTGATTAAATCCAAGAAGTTGTAAGTTCAATACCAGGCTACAGCAGCGGTAAACAAGTATCTTAGAGAGTTAGACGGAGATAACTCATGACTACGCATGGAATGAGTATGATATACCCAGTGGTATATCATAAAGGGTTAAGTTAGAAATTTCTAGCACCCGGAGAAGGCCGAAGTTATACTTAATTTTTCTGTCAACAGTCGTCATAGAAATGTGTCTACATTTTGAAGTTTCTTTAGTCATATATTATAGTCATATCGCAAATAATAACTTGGAGTGAAATATTCGTAAAATAAACTCCGAAAGCAATTTGTTTAAAGGCTTTTTCTTAAGTGCATCATCAAAATATTTCTTAAAGACCATTCCATTTATATTTTTCGAATTATTACTGTATTTTAAACGAAGGGGCACAAGTTTTCCGATATGGAAGTCGTCAGTTTCTAGTTAATCCGGTATTGGCAATAAAACCAATAGAATCTGAATAAAAAATACGTTGGGGAAGTCAGCTTTTCTATCTCACACTCTGTCATATATTGAAGAAAGAAGCCAATTAATTTAGACTTAAGGGGAAATCCCACTGAAAAAAATCAATTTTCGTTCGATGAACGATGTTAAACAATATGGCGTCTAGTCAGTTCTTAAAGGGGGACGCTTGGAAATATCGGTTACTTTAAGGAAACTTCTACGATATGAAAAAAGAGAAATCTTAAAATAACCTACAAAGGATTCATACTCGGTCGCTTACTTCGAATTGTTGCAGATTGTGATACATTATTAGAATTATTTTATTAGACTACACTTCCATGCTCAAGACATGTTAGAAGAGATCGCTTTGAGTTTTTCACTTAGTGTTTTTCCAGTTTTTTTCTGTGGTAAGATGGTTGGCAACGAAACATCTATAACCCAGGCTGTCCTGCTATTAATCCTGTGCAAGCTGGTTTTGAATTCCGAATTTTCTTCTCCTATACGATTTGCCAACAAAGACTATAGAAACCGGTCTGTCCTCGTCGCTCTACATAAATAGGAAATACGAACTAGAAAACGAACACGGTTCTTCGATTTCTCGTTCCAGACTGATATCTACTACACCAAAATGCACACCCGGAATAGGATTGATAGGCCGTATACATACCCAAAATTAATTTAAATGTTCTTATGCAATACCACACGCACACACACACACACACACACACACACATATATATATATATATATATATTTCATTCATCAATCTGCTAAATTTCAAACAGTTTGGAGAGGGTGAGTCTTCGTCAGGTTTTTTTTTTGCACCAGATACTCAATGTCGTGGTTCTATGATTTTGTTGGTCAGGGGATATTTTAACAAAAACTTTCAGACAAATAAATTACATGTAAATATAGCCACTGATATAAACAATAGACAGCTTGTCAAAACCCCTAACCTTAAGGCAAACCTATTTACTCATTAAATCAGAGGGGTCGAAACCTAGAGTGCCTAGACAAAGATTAAAAAGGCTTAACAACGTCAAATCCTATGAAATTATAGTTTCAGACATAACAGTTGTTTCTCGCTCGCACGATTTTTACACAAGGTAAACGGCGTTCAAATCGTCTGAAGTTTGCGTGAGCATGAAAGCCAGGTTCTGATTAGAACCTTCTTTTTATGTATATCTCGTTTTCTAATTAACGGGTCCCGGATACCTATGTTTCCTCCATATGCGAGCGCATTATAAATAATAGAAAGATTGCTGCTGTTTTTAGTTTTTACAGGTTCACTATCGCGTCCCGGTCACACACTATATTTCATTTATTACCTTCCTTTATTTTTAATTTAGACTTAAGATTTTGTACATCAGATCCAGATTTTGTACATCAGATCCAGCAAATTTTTCATGTTAATGTTGATGGATCTTAATATCATTAGCATCTAATAATTCTTTCCCTTCCACATTATATATATATATATATATATATATTGAATATGGTTCGGATATGAAGGCTGTCACAATGATATTAGAAAAATAAAGGAAGGTAAATAATTTGTTGGATATCACCTATTTATTATGCATTAATATTTCGAGATTAAAATCTTATTTCAGAATGTTTGGGCGTGCTTGTTTGAGTTCGAGACTTTGAAACTTTCTTTTCGACAAATGGTCCTCCTGATTGCTGCTGCTGTTGGTGTGTGTGTCTGTGCGGGCGTGTGTGTGTGTGTGTGTGTGTGTGTGTGTGTGTGTGTGTGTGTGTGTGTGTGTGTGTGTGCTAGTGCATGTATGTGTGTGTGCGTTTATGGTGTTTAAATGTGTGATTGATAGATGGGATTTTTATGGTCTGATGGTATCAGTCTGCTTTGATATGTCGTTTATCGAGGTGTGTGCTGGCCTGACCGTTAGAAGCGGAAAAGGGTGTGTGCATGTGTGTGGTTGTTTATGTGTGTATATAACTAATGTTACATTGTATTATATTTTGCGTTTGTGATCTCCAAAGTGATTTTGTAATTCAATATATATTTTTGTTTTTGTAATCTTTTCCTATATATATATATATTTCTTTCTTTTCCCTTCATTAATTCCATGATTTATTTTAATTTTAGTTATTTTCCCAAGAAAGCGTGAAGCGCGGTGATGAAACTGATTGTTTTATTTTTAACATGACTAATAGTATTCAGCTTTAAACTTTTAAATCTATTATCAAGTTCTATACCTTCAAAAATATATTGTGTGTGTTTATGTGTGTGTATATATATATATATTTACTGAGATAGATGTATATTTCTGTATGTATACTTTTGTGCAAATTAATTACACACGCACACACACAAAAAATACTGTCTTCCACACTTTGTCTGATAGCATGTACGTTGTCTTTTGGCGTCGTTTTCTTTTCAAATTCATTTTCTTTTACGTTTTAGAGAAAGGAAACCAGTTTATGTCTTTGCCTTGATGAGATGACTGAAAACTGAAAGTCTGACAACAATAATATCCGTGATTTTACTGTAAGGTTGGCCTTGTTTTTGTGTAGAATTACAAGTTTATTTTTAACATTTACCTGTGGTAATGTCCATCGCAGACAACGGCCACAAAACAAGTAATCGACAGTTGAGAAAATAGTGTCTGGGTGTAATAAAAATCTGGTGCAAACACGGAGAACGCAAGATTTTCAAGGTTAAATAAATTTCATCATACACCCCGAAAATAGACTCATATTACTGCACACTACTGCAAATAACATAATCTGAAGAAAAAATCGATTAAACTCTGTAGTTCTAGTGGGTTTAAAATTGACCGCGTGGTGAAAGAAAGGAGACTAAAGCTGTTATTTCGAATATTTTGCACGCGGGTATATATATATATATATATATATAACGCATTTACGAAGAGAGATGGATTGAAATTTTAAATTCAGTTTCTGTACGTAGCAGTTGGTATCAGTTGCTTAACTGTTATTATCTTTTGCTGTCATGAGATATGCTCTCAAATGCGTTGTATAGAGTTAATTTCTATGTATCATCTGAAGAAGTCTCATGTAGAGACAAATCATTAGTTTTCTCTTGATTGCACGCATGCATATATTAATTGTCTTTATAATATTATCCGATCACTTACAAAAAACATCTGGGTTACATTAAGTGAGCAGCCACTGCAGCTTTCGTTAGAAATATTGTTCTGTTAAAGCAAATTCATAGGAAAACCGGTTGCTCATGTTCATTGTCTGTTAGCGTTCTTTCTCATTTATTGATGGAATCTTCCTTCCTAATCGTTTTATAATTGTGTCAAATTTTAGCATTGATTATGATATTATTTTCTCTTCTAATTACATGAGGCTATCCGTCTTTGTCGTTGCTGCCATGAAGTAGACACTATAATTTCTTAGATCTTTTTGTTTGTGATTTTCTCGCGTAGTCCATGACATGAAAAGAAAGATGACCCTCGCTAACAAACTTTAATTTGCACAAAGCCATTATTAACAATTTATTTAGAAACGATGGTTGTTTCTACCTAATAATTTTCTAGATTTCTGAATGAGTTTAGTGCAATACATATTATCAATATGAAAATCACGGAATAATTTTCTTTTTAATCATATTGCTCCAAGCAAGGTGGTAACGCCACTCATGTGCAGGGGCTACATAAGTGTAAAAGCTTTAGAGGAGAGTGAGCAGAAGAAAGAACCAGTTCGAAAGGAGCAAGAGAAAGATGGGAATACGGGTTTGATGACAGTTGTGAAGGTGGAGAGAAAGGAAAGGATTTACAGAACGGCGTGGAAAGAAGTAGGGTCAAGTAGTTAAGAGATGAGTATTGACCTTGCATTTAAATTCCTGGAGGTTGTAGCCGACAGGAAAGCAAGAATAAGGAAGCGAGTTCCACAGGCGGGAAGTGTGGGAAAAGAAGCTGCAGGAGTAGAATTGTCGTCTGCATTTGGATGATCTAACTGTGAATGGATTAGACCCAGTTGCCAGTCTGGTTGCACTAGTAAACACCTGTTGCGGAGGCACCAGTGACTCAAGATCGTTGGAGCAGAAGCCATGGAAGTATTTATAGAACAGACAAAAAGAAGCCATTTCTCGTTGATGGGAAAATGGCTGTATTGGAGCCGCCAAGTTGGTACCTATCACATTACTGATTCTCCGTTGGAGCCTGTCAAGAACAAGGAGATGAGCAGCGAGTGCACCTGACCATATGTAGGAGCAGTACTCCATTATCTGACGAATGGTCGATTTGTATAAATGCAGGATGGTTTCAGGTGAGAAAAACTTTTTGGCCCGACACAGTGACCCAAACTTCTAGCAGTGGATTTAGCTATTGACTCAATGTAGCGGTTCTACTTGAGATCAAAAGAGAGGGTAAGGCCGAGGAGGCGCAGAGTATTGCTTTCGGGGAGATTCGCTTGTTACATGCTTATGGGAGGAAGGAGAGGTTGCCTGTGATGATTGACAGACAGCAGCTTGGTCTTAGAGGCATTGAAATTTACAAGCCACTTCTTACCCCAATCCACCACGGAGTGTAGATTCCTCTCAAGCTTTCTGTCTGAACACCGATTTGAGACGCTTTTAGCTACGTTGAGGACGAAACCACTTTGCAACTGATGATGTAATAGGGCAAGACTGAAGCCGGTTGATATATATGATATTAAAGAACACCATTATTTTTGTTAATGTTTTGGTTTTAAATAATTTGCGGCGTTGGGTGAAACAATAAATAGAAAAATTTAAATTATTTTCAAATCCTATATAATAGCGAGATATTGAATTCATGACACTAGGTGAAATCACTGGAACTAATCAACGCTTATGTCCACTGGGCATGAGTTTGTAGGACAATTCACCACATTAATTTAATTTTGTTTCGAAAATATCCCACGAAGACTCACGCAAAAGAATAAGCAACTGCAAATCTAAACATATTTATAAATGGAACTTTGTCTATGTGTGTGTGTGTGTATGTGTGTGTCTCTGTGTGAGTGTCTGTTATCTATAGACTCGAAAACGGCTGAACCGATTTTCTTGAAAATTTACACAGTTGTACTATAAGCGTCTGCGAGTGTTCTTAGCTAGTTTTTGTGTCGACGTACCTCCGATAAAGATCGAAAATCGATAATCGATAAAATCGTGTTGTAGAAGGAATGGACTGATTTTAATCAAATTTGATACATTCCTAGACAAAGTCATAAGAAACGATATTCAGAAGTTTCAAGGTTGCAGTTCTTACAATAGTGCAGAAAATCGTTAATATATATATATATATATATATATATATATATATATATATATATAAAAGGCAAGATTTTGTGTGTGTCTCTTTATCTGCCTGTATGTCTGTATTTTTCAGCCCTTTTATTTTAGTTTTTGCTTCGTGTTTGGCTCTAAGTAGGTATAATTGTAGTTCTTAGTCTCAGCCATGATACCATTTACTCAGAGAACTTATATATCCTTCAAAATTCAGTTTACGACGAAAAAACCTATTTGATATCGATACCAGGAAATCAAAATTTGACTTACATCCATTCATTTTTCTTTCAGTCTACGGTTTTGCTTTAACTGGAAACAACTATTGCTTTTTAGTCTTTTGTCCCAACGTTCAAAGTGTCTGAGATCCAGGACCATGGATTAGTTTTAAAGCTTTCATTACACCCAAGTAACGCCGATCTATACTGCTAGTGTTATATAAATATATGTATTAATGTACCATCAAACAACGTTGATAAACAAATGCATGTTTTTTTATGAGAAAATTTGAATTAGTCAAGATTTGCCTCTCTTTGAATGCAAATGATAGTTAGGAGAAAATGAATAAATGCTCATGAGTGTTTATGATAATTGTTCTTGTTATACAACTTGGAAAGTATGTCATTGAAAGAAGCTTCTAGTGAGAGTGTGAAAATTATTATCAGCATGTGTGTGTGTGAAAATAAGTGAGTTTCAGTGAGTGAGATTGACGCGTGTAAAAATGTCGTGGAGCAGTTTGTCAGTTAGTGTCTCATAATGTTTTACTGGCGAGATGCATATGGGTATGTGAGTGAAAAGATTGACGCGTTTCCAAAATGTTCCACGCAGTTGGGATCTCACTGCCGAGATGAGTAAGAATCTTGTTTATATAGACGACTATTGGATTAAGATCGCTTTGCGGGAAAATCACTATTCACGCGTAAACGATCTGTTTGGTTGGCATCAATCAATTAGCGTGCATGCTTTTTAACCAATAATTGCTTAGCATATTATCAAATGATCGCTTGGCATTCTATGTGTAGCTTGTGTGAATGTATGTGTTCGTGCGTATGTAGGTTCTTACATGTCCTTGAGATAATCAGTGTGCGAATTTTTAGAAGTTATAAAAGTAAAATCTCAAAAATAATTTTTACCGGAGCTCATATTGCAATATTTGAAGCTAATGATTTTATCGAGCACTCCGTATTATTGGTTTCTATAGTGTACTTATTTTTATGTTTGGCAGGATTAAAAGATTTGTGTGACTGATTGCTTATTCCGTATTTGCAATGGTATTATATTTGACTTTTTTCCATAGGGGGTCGTGACCCACTTTCTTCCTGCATATGTGGTGAGCTATGCCTGATTTTTTCTAAATCCCCTCGTGTTACGGTTTTGCAATGTCCTTGCTACCATATTTTAAGAGGGTAGCCCCTTTCTCCTTTATAGTTCTTTCTACAGCTACATACAATAGAATGGAGTACAGACAGTGCTTAGCCATCTTTTTCTCTATTGAAGCCTTTACTCGGGAGAGGATTTTGCGAAGTGTATAATCACTTTTGAAGGGTGTTGTGATGTTATGTGGAGCACAGATCCTTTGTATTTTCTCCGATAGCCCCTTCACATACTGTTATATATCGCCGTACGACGACAAAACAACGAGAATACGCATATATAAAAATATAAGGTTATATTTTTATTACTGACGACGAACCCGTGTGGAATAGAGAATGGAAGAGTGAGAGCGCACATAGAATGGGTCGACGGGAGTGTAGTCTTGCCTGTGGTGTCTCTCTGCTTCCACTGGCCGTTCTCTGCTGGCGAATCCGTGTGTCGAGGTCTTTTTATAGTCTTCTAAAACCGGGACTTTCCTTCCGGTTTTGCCTCGCCCACGCAACGCCCACGTAATTCCAAGAGACACCTGTTCTGTTTGCCTCCGTAGTCATTTCCGTCGCTGTCGGAAATAAGGTCAAACGAGCCTGACTCATAACTCTGCGACATCCGCTCTAGGCCCCGACAGGATGTATTTCTCAAACACCTGTCTTGTCGTTCGCCGACCCCTTCACCGACGGGAAACACCATCGATTGCATCAACCTTCCTCGGGTGGGGCCAGATTGTTATATTACAATACAGCAGAGTGGCCGAGGTTGTTATCCTTATGCACCCTCATTTCTACAATCGTTGGAGCTGTTGCTATTTACCCGGGGATAGGAACATTTTGCTAAAATCTAAGAGGAGTGTACTGGATTGCTGTGTGATATCTGTTCTTCAGTAAGGCAGTGAATCTGGAGATTTCATCTAAACTTATTTATAAATGGAACTTTGTGTGTGTATGCGTCTGTGTGTGTGTCCCCATTCCCTATAGACTCCGAAACGGCTGAATCGATTGTCTTGAAAATTTATACACTTGTACCATAAGCATCTGCGAGTGTTCTTAGCTAGGTTTTGTGTCGAGGTACCTCCGATAAATATTGAAAATCGATAATCGAATAAATCGGGCTATAGAAGCAGTAGTCCGATTTTAATCAAATTTGAGACAAAAACATAAGAATCGATATTCAGAAGTTTCAAGGTTGCAGTTTTTACAATATGCAGAAAATCGATAACATATATATATATATATATATATATATATATATATATATATATATATAAAGGCTACATGTTTGTGCGTATGTCTGTTTATCTGTCTGTATGTCATTTGTACAAATCCACAATTTTTATCCGATTCTCACCAAACTTCACGCAAATATTTTTGGCTGAGTCTGAGCTCCAGGACCATGGATTAATTTTAAATCTTGCATTATACCCGAGCAATGCCGGGCTATACTGCTAGTCAAAGATAAAAGAAAACTTGAAGAAACTGGAATATGGTTCTACAGAAGGATATTGCGGATATCATAGACCGAACATGTGATCAATGATGAGGTTTTGGAGAGGATGAAAAAGAAAAAGATAACGAATATTGAACATTAGGAGAAGACAGTTGAAGTTCCTGAGACATATAATGAGGATTGAGAGATTGAAGAACCTGATAGTCACAGGTCAGAGAGTGGAAAAGAAAGACGGAAAGCAGCGTTCCTAAGCAAATAAATGGCAGATCGGGGTTTGGGCAGTGTAACAGGATAAAAAGTGATAAGATCTACTATGCATATGGAGACGTGGAAAGTAATGATCGCGTACGTCCTGAATGGACACGTCACATAAAATTTGAAAATGAAGATACTGAGCAGTTCTCTGTATTCAAATTTCCAGAAAGTTTGCTTGTTTCTCGACAAGCCTTTACTATAATTAAATCATATTTTCGATTTGTTTAGATATTTGGTTCTCAAACCTGATTTGTTGTACCCGCATACGCAGAAACGACCATAGAATTCTGCTGATGTTATATATATATGTATATATATATATATATATACATATATATATATATATAACATCTTAGGTGTGAAGATAAATTACGTCCGGCAGCAAGGCTTCTGTTGTGGTGTGGGTAAAATGTGGAACTACCTTTTATTTACTGCTGTTACCATTTTAAATCTTAACCTATGGACAAACAGTTAACACCCAAACTCAGGGCCAAGAAAAACAATAATTATCACCAATTCATTTTTGTAAAAAATTTAAATAATTGCCATCAATATACATTTTTAATATTGCCACAGATACATTTTTAAAAAATATAGCAATCATTACATTTTTTAAAAAATTAGAAATATATTATAAAAATCTTAGAAGTATATATATATATATAATAATAATAATAATAATAATAATAATAATAATAATAATAATAATAAAAGTAACCAATTAATGCTGAAAACCAGAATTCCAGCTTGAATTATAAACATTAGTTTGATTAAAAAAATGGAGGGCTTGTAAACTGATGTTCACTGGATAGATAGAAGAGAAGTAAGACAAAAAAAATCAATGTACACCATACTGGAAGGATATGAGCAGATAGACTGTAGAGCAGAGATTTAGTGGAATAATAGGATAAGCGTTATGAAGCGTAACAAAGGATAAGATGTAGAGGTCTATGATGGTCTAGGTTGTGAAAACACAATGCATATAAAAAAATGTTCTCCAAAAAATGAAATTTAGACTTAACTGCCCATAAGGAGTTGATATGTTGCTAGACAATCAATCACACATGCACGCACAGGCTTGTGTGATTATTTAGGGATTACATATATAATTTTCTTTTTTTTAATGGATACTCGTATTTGAGTAGATGATCTATTTTTTATTATCAAATATTATATTTATTTACATCTACTGGCCTGAATAATGAGGAAATATTGATAGGTAAATACGCATCACCAAATAAGACTAGAAGCTGAGTTTCCTCGATCTGAGGGGACATAAATGCTCGACCACGCAAGACAAATAATCAAAGAATGACCAAATAGGTCTTTTAGAAAGAAAATTTCCGAACTTTTCGGAATATTTACATCTGCTCTTTTTACGTATCATAATTTATAAAAAGAAAATTTACTTACAAAAATCCGACATATTTTAAAATTATTCGTTTAAAATATGTCGGAGTTAATCTATTTCATAACTTATTTGGTAAAACTTCACACACACACACACACACACACACGCACACACAGACACAGACACACACACACACACACACACACGCGCGCGCATATATATATATATATATATATATATATATATGAAATTTCACGAAATAAATAACGAAATGGATTATATATATATATATATTTCAAATGAAGAGGACTCAAGTTTTTTTATATTTTGAGTGCTCTGGCATTTATTTTATTATAAACAGTGCTCAATATAATGAGTATTATAGAGCTTGATATAATATAATATAATTATATGGTTATGTGAATTTTACATTGCGACATGGAAATTTCTATGTTTCTAGATTAATTCTCATCTTCAGGCAATGTTGGTGTTGTTGTGCAGATGATTTACATTTAAATGACAAATATTTTCGGTTTACTGTGAATGTATGTGGGTGTTTTTTGTGTGTGTGTGTGTGTGGCGAATCAGAATGGAGATTCACTTTGGGGTTTGACCCCGGAGAATTTCTGTGCTAACCAATTTTTTTCTCCTCTTTTTTTCTTCTTTCTTTGAACCTATTTTTCCCTTTTCTATTCTCCCTCGCATTCATCTGATCTTATCATTTTCCCTTCAGTTTTATTACATTTTATGTGATATTCTTTTTTAGTAGTAGTATCAATCTTCTTTTTCTTCTTCTTAAGTCTATTTGTTAAATCAAAGATTTTCTCAAAAAAACCCCGAACTGCTATTTTTTCGCTCCATCTATCAATTTGCTGTAAAGGAAAACTAACTTATTCTATTTTTGGCTTTATTTGTATTTTTATTTTTATTTTTACCTAATTCGTCGGTTAGCATGTTATTTAATTTCGGTTTTATCCATTTTCTAATGTGAATAATTTACAGTGTCTACATAGGACATTAATTTCGTTGCGTTTGTTAAATAAATTTTTATATTTAAGGGATCTAATAATAAATAGTTTTTCATATAAGCAAAATGAGCATGGCTCAGTTAAGGACTTACATGTTTTAGTTTCTTTTAGGATTTTCCACTTCATTTTGCGTATTTTTTGTTTCCCTTGGGTACCAATGTTACCTCGATAGGGTTGTTCTATTTCTATATTTGCTATTATTAAATAAAGAAGTATGCTGGTAAATTCTCTGCTTTAGAGTGTCTTTAGTACTCCCTGTATAGAGTTTTATATTGTTTGGGTTTCCTTCGTCCATATTTCGCATTGATAAATTATCGATTCCGTCAAACACCTATTTTCTAGCGGACAGTTTATGGGGTTTTTACAATTACATTTTTTCTTGTCGAAATTATTATTTTCTGTTTCCTGGTTATTTTTACTGCTTTTGTTGAATTTTTTTTAAATATTATTATTGTGGTTTTTTTTATATTTTTTTCTAGATTATTCATACAGCTGTAACTTAATTTTATAGTGTTTTTATTAAATATTTTACTTAGTGAATTTTTCTCCGGGAAGTGTTTCCTAATTAACTCGAGGAATTTTCAACCTACCATTTGTCATCTGGTTATAGGGGGGTGTACCAGATGATTTTCCTATTCCTATTTTTTCTTCGAGGGTTGCTTTTCTTGTTTACATATTTAATATTTGGGTTTATGTATCCACTATTTTTCAATGCAGTATTATAAAAATTGCTATGTTTATTGAACACTTCCTCATTAGCCGAGTTTCTACTAATTCTGTATTCTATTGATGGTGGTATATGCTTGATGATAGAAGGAGGGTGGTTAGATTTTGGGTGGATGTATAAAGGGTTCGTGTTTGGATTTTTGTATGGTTGGTGTATATTTTTCTTTAGATCCAAAGTTACATCGAGGAAATCTACTTTTTTATCTTAGCTTTAACTGTTTAACTGTTGAGATTTTAAAACTCCTTGTGTATCATTTTTTTAACCCTGTCTATTTTGAAGTTTATTACTTGGGGTTCCTTCGATGGATGTGGTAGGGGTGGGATGTTTATTCTGTACGGAGTATTTTTGTGTATTTCAGCATCTTTTCTTTAATATAATATAATTGATTAATCTGAAATTGTATATTTAATCTTGATTTTGAACATAGGAAATTGATTTTCTTCGAGTTTTTTCTTTTAATTTTGATTTTTCCAGTACGAAATATTTTTATATTTAAGTAAAGTTTTAGCGGATATATTTCTATTCTAAAATATAATTTATAATATATATATATATATATATATATATATATAGATAGATAGATAGATAGATAGATAGATAGATAGATAGATAGATAATGACGCGAGCCGTTAAACGGAGTGAATGTTAAAAAATGATGTATTGAATATGAAATATATCTGTACAGTGATTTCAAATAATATTATGCAGAGTTATATGATATACTTAAAGGAAAATTCGACACACCATCTAAAGTGATTATAAACTACCATTTATCTTGGTGAGTATATAAACCATTGTTTTCAAAACAGGATTCCATTTCTATATATATATATTTGTAACCTCATCAAAATCATTATTTGTATGTTGAATATTTTGCAATAGTTGTATTTTACTGTGTTAGCATTTTGCTTATATAACTATGATTCTATCTGTATTTGATCATCGATATTGCAGAGTAAAAGAATATCCGTTGCTGAGCAAATCATTAAGTATATTAGCACCTGTTAAGCAGGTGTTATAAAACTTAAATCAATTTAGACTTTATCAATTTTTTTAAACAATAACTCTCTTTACTTATTGATTCGTCGTTATCAGGTACCAATATTTGAATTTGCGTAGGTTCAAAGGCTCCGTATTCGGCGGCACATTACAAGGGTAAGTTCGACCGCCATTACATTTCTATGAATATTTTCTAATATATTTAACTAGAAAATTCTAATAATTCAGCATAGCAATGTTAATAAGGTTAAACTGAAATGTAATTTAGCAGATTATTTAGTAAAATACACTTAAGTTCTCATTGGAATATAAAGAATAAAATGTATATAGAATGGAATACATCGAAAAAATTTACCCGGTGAACGTTTGCCGTTAAATAGATGTATATAATTTCATTAATATGCTCTTCAATGATATCATTTTTTCTCTATTAATTTTAATGGAAATGGTTTATTTTTAATCAAGTGATATCATAAATGAATCAATTATTTCGACTTAAAGTGACGGTATGAACTTAGGACTTTGCTAATTTTTGTGCAAAAATTATTTCTGGTTTATCGTGGAAGCTCTCTTTTAAAGATTACGGTTATAGTTCATTCGTTAAATTTATCTTCAGTCAGTCAGTTTAGTGCTATACTTGATAAACGCTTGGGCGAATATGTCTTGCAAAAGACATGGCTGACTAGGCCCAAGATTATCGCGCTGTAGGTTGCCTTCTAAGGTAGGCTGGTATCCAGCCAAGGCTATAGAACCCAATCTGTCCTGTTATATAAACCATAACTGGAGGGAAGTGAGGGATTAATACATTTCCCAAGGGTATTTGCAAATATGTGAATGCAAGGAATTCAACTGGATTTCGAACTCGGCTCTCCGATTTGTCGTTCCGAGTCGATATCCACTTCACTACAACGCACATCCGTTAAAGTTAACATATGGGAATTAAATAGATTATCTAAATTTCCCATCTTCTGCACACTTTTATGTTAAAATTGTT
Source organism: Ascarosepion bandense (assembly GCA_037127315.1). NCBI lineage: Eukaryota > Metazoa > Mollusca > Cephalopoda > Sepiida > Sepiidae > Ascarosepion > Ascarosepion bandense. The sequence continues at coordinate 3,359,652 of JBBBDQ010001232.1, read as the reverse complement.
TTAGAGCTTATTGCAGAAAGCCCTAGTGTAGTTGCTGTCATAGTTGAAGTTATCTTGTGTGATTTCATAAGTTTGAGTCTTATTGACTGCATATTGTTTTCTTTTTCTTAATCATTTCATCCAAAGCAAGGCAACATTATCATTGAGATTGAAATGGCCTACAGGGTGTAAACAAGAGTGAGACTACTTCAAAAGGAACCGCAAACAAGAGATAAACTTCAACTTTTGTACAGAATATGTGGAATAAATGTGAACTGGTGATATACAAATCCTATTTGTTATTTTGTCTTTTTTTATTATTATTTAAGCTATATGTATTTTGATGTTTTGACATTTGCTTCAAGTTAGATTGAGCACAGAAAATTGTATTGTATCATTTTTTGTGTGAATGTTATTAACATTTTTTTTTTTGCTTGAAGGGCATATTTTCTCTCGATTTTCATTGGCTACATCAATTATTCTCAACCGCTGTGCGATCCTTTTGAGTGAGCCGCAAAGAATTGCCACCACACACACACACACACATACACACATATATATATATATATATATATTCAAACAAATCATTACAAATTGTAGGTTGTTTATAACCTGTTTCGTTAATCTTCGTTAAGTTCCGTAACATATTTACATTTGTTGACATTACGATATATTTCACAGCAGAGATGGTTATTACGATGATTTCTAAAATTGTGTTATAGGCTTAATTTGAATTCGTTTAGACTGATGGTCATTTGTGGACGAGAGGTCTAAGACGCGCCAGATCACATGGTATCTTTTCCTATGTGGATAGCGGTCGCATGTTCGAATCTTACACAATGACACACATTTTCGTAACAAAGAATTATCGCTGTTAATCAGGCCGGTACAAATAAATGTATAATGCCGTTTGATTATAAACAGAATATCCACTGAAATACGAGTATCGATCAAAATTAATGTTCAAACAAATCATTTCATATGTATATATATACTTATTATTAAATGCTCGAGTTTGTTGTTGCTTGGAAATCATTCATGTAAACAAAAACACATTGTCAGTATCGTTTGTCCGTGTTTATAATATCTGATGTAATTGACATCTTTGAAAATGTCTTATGTGAACCAAAAGTTGACACTGGATTATTACAAAAATTATGCATCAATATTGTAATGTTTTTTTTTCATTTAATGATAATGATATTAAGCTTATCAGAGAATAGGAAAAAATATATAAAATAAAAAGACAAAATGTGTTTATATTATTTAATAAAACATGCATTTATATATAGTCATCAGTACTGCTTAGACTCCGGCCGTTTCCTAAACCCAGGATTGAAAGCCAACCAATGTGGCGTCAGTCGGCGACTCTACCCCTAGACCATGAGCGTCCAGTAGAAGGCAGGCTTTTTTGCGCGTATAAACACGCCCAATAGCTAGAGTGCTCCAATTCATTATCGGTAAATAGATAGATAGATAGATAGATAGATAGATAGATATGCGTGTGTATGTAAAAGAACTAATAGTTCAACGTTAATATTTGAATAAATGCAGAAACATTAAACAATTTATTCCACATGGATACAAGTCTTTATCTTTTTTTATTGCAGTGTTCAACATCTTGTTAAAGTTAAGATTTCCAACTCTAAATCGCACAAAAATAAAATAATTAATAATATTTTCTCGTTTGTCAAATACATACGTATTCTTATAGCGTTGAATTAGAGTTTTTGATGTTGCAATATAATTAATAAAAAGCAAAAAAAGACATGATATGATAACGGAAAGAGAGTAACGTGTCTGTAGTATGTGAGACGAGGAAGCAAGATCTACGAAAAGTTGGGGTACCTATATACTTAAGCATGATATATTTTTTCTCAAACAGAAGGAATCATATAAGTGAATCTTAAATAATTTTATATGATTATTTTTCAGAAAAATATAGAAAAAAAGCAAAATGTTGTTAACTCTACTTATTCAAAATGTTATCGTGACGTACAACTATATTTGATGTGATGCATCAGCTAAAAACACTATAAATAAATTAAACTAGACTGTAGACCCTACAACGACAAGTTACGAAAAAGTAGGTGAAACGTTTCACTAAGCGTAAAATTAAAATTTATTTAAATATATTCATTTATTTCATATAGACTGAAACCGATATAAAAGCAAGGACAACAGAAAGGATAATCTGCACAAAATTACTACAAAATTATGAAAATACCTGTTTGCATTAATAGAACAAAAAACAATTCTGATATTTAAAAAAACTCTTTAAAACGAACTAAATATTTTGACATCATTATGTGTTTTCTTGGTTGTAATTTGCATTTTACGCCAAAGATATTTGCCATCAAATGTCTTCTTTATTCTCACGATATTAAATACTATCGAACATACTCTGATCAAGCAATTCATGGAGAATAAAAACGAAACAAATTTAGACTATAAGAACAGAAAAATACACGCTGTCAAATTCGCCTAGACAAATTCATCTCATTTACGCGAAGACATTCTTACAGGCACAATCTCGTTCATAGAATGACAAGCTTTTAAATCCATAAAACAGATGTTTTCCTCTCTCTCGAATAGTTATCGATCAGCAAATTGAGTACAAAACTAAATATCTTTTCAAGATAAAAGGTTTTACATATTAAACCGCATGTGATGTAGTTTCTGCTAACTGTTACAACTTTTTTCTGCGTTTCTGTAAAGCCAGTTCACAATATTCGAAGCTGTATAGTCAACAGGATTAAATCGTTTAAAGCTATTGAATTTGTAATGTTAGAATCGGTTGTATACAACTAACAGGTTATATATATATATATATATATATATATATATATATATATATTTAACAAGATTCTTGCCCAACATTCACACTATATTAAAGTTTGATCCATACGAAAGTCTCAATCTTGCGTAGCTTTTTAAGAACATTGCACAAGCCTTCAGGATAATTGTTTCTCCTTTTTTTCTTTTTGTTGCATTTTTGGGCGAAGTTATAACCTTGGGGATTTCCATACGTATCCTGATTATCAGCATTATTTAATTTAATTTTGACACTCTCAACGCTAACATCACATTTTTCTGTCAATTTTCTTAACGCATCAATTACTTTAGATTTTAATCTTAAATATGCGGCAATTACTTTTTTATTCATTTTTAATAATATTGTTTTTAACATAAATCTTATTAACTTAAATACCGTTTACATTTTTTGTATACCTTGCTATCAGTTTCAATATCCCAACCTCTGCCACTATTATTACATCTCATATACTTATTGTAGTTTTTTTTACACTTTTGTTATTGCAGTCTTGACAATTGTTGTTCGCCAAATATGTGTCTTTCTTTAGCGATAAAATTAATTTCTTACTATACCCCATGAATAAATCGATTTTACGTTATTCTTGTCCTGCGGCTGGACATGTTTAAAAGATTTCAAGAGACCACGAGAGACTAAGTGATAGAAAATAGAAGGTTTCAAAAATACGAATGGAAAAACGAATAAAAATAAATTCCAAGCAATGTTTTATGCTTTTAAAAAGAAAGAGAACGTCTCGTCTTTTAAATTTTCCTCAGGTAGATTAATGTGATGAAGTGTATTCTCGAAAAAGACGATTCGATTGAACATGGCGGAAGAAAGATTTGGTAAAAGATTGAGAGATAGGTAAAAAGTTAAATGGACAGACACGAAAATAAAAAGAAAAAAAGAAAAGGATAATGTAAAGAGAACGGGAAAGAAAGCAGAAGAGAGTGACAAAAATAAAACGGAATGAGAAAAAATCACAGACAGAAGGTAAGATGGGTCTATATCTGTCGTAAAAATTGAAAATAGAGTGGGTACAAAAATAGAGTGGAAAAAATATCTGGAAATAGCTAACGGAAATATAGATATTTATACAGAATAAAATGATAGAAGTAGAGCTATAAACTGAAAGAAGGGGAATGTGGATGAGAAGATGACGGGAAACGTGAAGAGATGAGAAACATTAAAACGAAAGAGGTCTGCAATTGGACATAGAAAAAAAGGATTTACAAGCAAAAACAGAAGAATTCGAGTAGGATAAAAATAGAATGAACATCAGGATAATTGTGGAAGAAAACAAGTAAAGAAAAAGAAGCGGTAGCAGTAATACTGATAAAATAACAGAGAAATAGATTGATCGAATTTTTACTGTTTATTAACTCTTTTTACGTTAACCTAAACCAAAAAATATTTTTAGATGATAAACATTTTGATGTAATAATTTTATATCGATACAAATCTTGCTAATTAAATTACAGCTGGGAGAGAAGAAGTACATTCATTCCATTCCTATAATAAAACCGATTAAAATTAGACCTCTGCTCTCCAATTCCAAGTTCTTTATCCATTACATAATCCTCACACCTATACTTACAGCAAAACATTCTCCCAAGCAATCACCTAGAGACCAAGTTTGACGATGCTTAAATTTGGTGGTTTTACAATATCTGGTTTTTCAAGATAGCCGTAAGTCCAGGAAGTAGAGACAGAAAAGTAGAACCGAAGATTTACTATAGAAAATGAAAAATCAGTCCAACAAGAAAGAAAAAAAGAGAAAAGAAGAATTAGAAAGAGATAAGGTTATACAAAATGAAAATAAAAGAAATTATTTATAAATGGAACTTTGTATGTGTGTGTTTATGTGTCTGTGTGTCGGTTACCTATAGACTCCGAAACGGCTGAACCAATTTTCTTGAGAATTTACACAGTTGTAATGTAAGAGTCTGCGAGTGTTCTTAGCTAGGGTTTGTGTCGAGGTACCTCCGATAAATATCGAAAATCGATAATCGAAAAAATTGGGTTATAGAAGGAATGTTCTGATTTTAATTAAACATAGACATAAGAAACTATATTCAGAAGTTTCAAGGTTACTGTTCTTACAATAGTGTAGAAAATCGATAATATGTATATATAAATGGAAAGATGTTTGTGTCTGTTTTCTGTCTGTATGTCCGTATTTTTTCATCCCTTTTGTTTTAGTTTTTGCTTCATGTTTGGCTCTAAGTAGGTATAATTGTAGTTCTCAGTCTCAGCCATGATACCATTTACTCAGAGGACATATTTAACCTTCAAAATGCAGTTTACGACGAAAAACACTTATTTGATATCGATATTAGGAAATCAAAATTTGACTTACATCCATTTATTTTTTTTTCAGTCTACGGTTTTGCTGTAACTGGAAACAACTATTGCTTTTTAGTCTTTCGTGCCAACGTCCAAAGATTCTGAGCTCCAGGACTATCGATTAGTTTTAAAGCTTTCTTTACAACAGAGCAACGCCGAGCTATACTTCAAATTTATATATAAGATATATAAAGAGGGAGAGAGACGGAGAGAGAGAAGAAACTGTGATGACTAGGGAAATAGTGTAAAGCATAGCAGACACGGAAAGGAAACTATAAGACCTCCTATAGAAGTTAGTTAAGATAGTGACAAGAAAGGACAACAAATAAACTAAAAGAAAACCGAATGCATGGTCATTAGCAAACAGGGAAGCTCAAAATGCCAAATACAGGTGGGGGATACTAAAATCAATCAGGTACAAAAATTCAAATACTTGGGATGTGTTCTAACAGAAGAAGGAAAGTACGTCACAGAAATTCGAAGGCGAATTGGCATGGCGAAGGAAGCATTCTAGAAGTCGAGTAAAGTATTAAGGAACAGGACAATTTCGCTAGCAACAAAGAGAGAAATTGTTATGTTATGTCAGTTCTTCAATATGGCAGTAAATGCTGGACAATATAATCGAAGATGAAGGGAAATCTTGAAGCAACTGAAATGTGATTCTAGGGAAGTTGCTGTGAATATCATGAATCGAACATGTGAGCAGTGACGAAGTTTTGGAAAGGATAGAAACGAAAAGCAAATTAATACTGAGCATCAGGAAGAGACAGCTAAACTTCCTGGAACATGCAATGAGGACAGAGGCCTTGGTAAACCTAATACTAATAGAACAGACAGAGAGAAAAAGAGACAGGGAAAACAGCGGATAACCTGATCAGGTGGATGACAGAGCGAAGATTGCGTTGTGTAACAGGAGAAAGCGCGTAAGAGCCACCAGTGATAGGGAGATGTGGAAAGCCATGATCGCCTACGTCCTGAAAAGAATTGGGCACATAGAAAAAGAAGATAGGATGTTAGCGTAGAAAAAACTATATAGAGGATAACACTAGAAAGAAAAAAGTTGGACTGCATGAAAATATGTTGAAGCGAGGTTGCTAAAATAATGGAAAAGTAATTAATAAACGAGACAGGCTGAAAAGAAGACAATTAAAAAACTATAAGCAAATAGCAGAAAATATAATAACGATTTGAGTTGCCGCAAAGTAAAAGTAAAAGGAGAATTAGTAGTAGAATAAAAACAACAATGAGAAATAGACAAGAAAAATAAAGATAACGAGATAATGTGAATGCTCAAGAAAGAGAATGAAGAGAGATATAGAGTTGGAGAATAAAGTGTCAAGAAGGGAAATATATTAATAATAAATATGGAGCAAAAGAATAAAGTGAGATCTAGAGATTGAGAATAAATAGATGAGGAAAGAAAGATAGATCTACAGATGCTAAATAGATTTCGTAATCTACAGCATCTCTTCTTTACGGTCTCCTCATTAACGATATTGAAAACTGACATAATCCTTGCCTTCAGTTCCTCTTTGCTGTTAAGCTTATATCTGTTACTCTCTCGCTCAACTGTTCCCCACACATAATAACCAAGGGGATTACATTCTGGAGTGTTATGTGCTCATGTGTAAAGGTTGATTTCGTTGCAGAATTTATCTGACAGCCATGATTGGGTTTTCCTTTTTCTGAGACATGGTGCAAAATCCTGTTGCCAGACAGGGTCTTCCAGCAGCTACCCTTCTGACCTAGAGAAACACTACCTCCTCAAACATTATGGAAAGAGAAATTGAAGCATAACGTTGCCATCTCTAGTGATCATTCCAAACATCGTAATCACCATTGGACTCATCCAACTCTTTCCGAATCATCTGCAGCTTCCTCAGACTCATGCACAACTGATATATTAGTATTGGAGATTCTAAGGCGAATTACAAGAACTACAACGTATCTTTTACAAATTTCTGAAAAAGTGAATTTCGTAATGGTGAACTTGTTGATGTCCAACTGCAGCTGTTATCTCGTGCAGTGACAAAATTTATAGCAAACAACACGCATGCTAAAAAAAAATAGAATACCCTATATATATATATATATATATATATATATATATATATATATATGTATGTATAACATAGTGATGATAAAAAATTTTTTTATCTAAAACAAAATTTATAAGTATTATTGAAGATAGGTCTACGTTTACAAATATTTTTTTTAAAAAATCCTGTCGCTTTCTGTGTCACTTGATGTAGACAAACTCTCTCCACAGACGCGTCACCTGATGTAAACAGCCTCTCTCCACAGACGCTCTCGCGAAATACATTTCTAATTTGAATTTTAAAATCATTTGTTTATGATGAAGGACCGAGGACGGTCTGAAATATAAAATATAATAATAGAAATAAACAAATACTGTCAAAAAGATACATTTTTAAACTGACATCTTTTTAATAATTATATATATATATATATATATATATATATATATATATATATATTATATGCCCACACATCCATCCCAAAATATATATTTCTAAACATATTTATAAATGGAAATTTGTCTCTGTGTGTGTGTGTGTGTGTGTGTGTGTGTGTGTGTGTGTGTGTCTGTGTCCGTTACGTATAGACTCCGAAACGGCTGAACAGATTCTTGAACATTTACACAGTTGTAATATAAGCGTCTGTGAGTGTTCTTAGCTAGGGTTTGTGTCTAGGTCCCCCCGACATTTATCGAAAATTGATAATCGAAAATATCGGGTTATAGAAGGAGTGTTCCGATTTTAATCAAATTTGATACACTCATAAACAAAGACATAAGAAACAATATTCAAAAGCTTTTAAAAGTTGCAGTTCTTAGAATGGTGCAGAAAATTTGATATCGATACCAGGAAATCAAAATTTGTCTTATATCCAATATTTTTTCTTTCAGTCTACGGTTTCGCTTTAACTGGAAAAAACTATTGCTTTTTAGTCTTTCGTGCCAATGTCCAAAAAGTCTGAGCTCTAGAACCATGGAATAGTTTCAAAGCTTTCATTACACCCGAGCAACACCGGGCTATACTGCTAGTATATATATATATATATATATATATATATATATATATATATGAGGGTTATATCCACAGTATCTTGAAAAGTCCTTGAGTTTCCTACTAAAACTGTACGCAAAACTTTCACAGGCATTATTCATAAAAAATAAGATTACTCGTCATGTAAATAAAAATAAACGGTGAAGATTTACGCTTAGATTCTTAAAAATGTTATTGTAAATTTATTTATTCGCAAAAATTAATTTCCTAAAATCTTAAAATCTTTTCCTATTCATCTTGTGTATGCGCTTTTCATTCAGCATGTTAGAGATTACGCCTCTCCACAATTTCTTATCTCTAAGTAATGTATCTTTTTCTTACTACCCATCTAAGAACACGATCGTTTCGTTTACACAGGTAGGTTACTCGATTTGTTCTTCTAACCCGATTGCCTTCAATATTTCCGATGAGTGCAATATTCTCAGAGGCTTCCATCTTTGCAATATGTTCAGAAGATTTTAACTGCCTTTTTCTTCTTATATTAAGCACATGTGTGATTTTCGTACTGATCTTTTTTGAGATTTTTAAGTAGCTTACATGAGGCGTCCTTGACCTGGGATACATTTTGTAGGTTATCTCAGATGCCTGACGTCACCTCTTGATCTGTGAAGAAATTGACTATCTATCATTCAATGTTATGTAGCTCAATAGTGATTACATAGGGGTTTAGTAATAATGTTCCAAATGAAGACAACTGCTTTTGATTGATAGCAACACTTTATTTGTAATTATTTGAAAACTAGATCATCAAAGAAATGTATACAAATGGAGATGGCCATTCTTTAATTTTAGTAAGCTTTGTCATTATTAAAAGATTAGTAGTTTAATTCTGTTAGTTGAGCTACATAACCGACAACTGTCGCAGTTTAGAAATTGGGAGTAATCTCATTAACAGGCAAATTCTGTTGACTGTAAACAAACACACGAAATAATATTGGAAATAGATGAATGGGATTGTGCTATAGTGTCACCTGCTATTATACTACATCTTTCAGTATTAGTAACAAGCCTTTTGCTTTCTACTGATGAGCACTTTCTGTTAGAGATACGAAACTATCACATAAAAGAAAGCGCGCTGTATAAAACATCAATAAAGAGCAATGGAGGGAACGGCAGATAATAATCTTATAGAATAGAGAAAGCAACAGTAAAAATGTTATTTTAGAAGGAAATAATAATCAAGAAAAGATCAAAAGAAAGAAAAAAACAAGTAACAAACAGATACAGTAAATCACAAAGAGAAGCTTGTAAGGTGATATATATATATATATATATATATATATATATACAGAAAGAAAACAAATATATATTCGGAGAAATGTATTCGAAAATAACTGATTATTAAAATAGAATGAAACCGTCTGAGATAAAATTTCTATCATTGAAAGCAAAATTGCATATGTTTGTAGAACTTACTCGAAAACTGGGAAATCGTGTATCAATTACAAATTATAAAGATGTGCTTCACCAAATACCCAGCCATTTTTAAAAAAATTGATTGCTCTGCTTTGATGTGTATTAATCTAGGTGTTCACTTGCTTTGTATCCGAGATTTCCCGTGTAGTATTTTTTTCTAAAAGAGAAAATATAAGTTAACAAGAAAATCAGATTTTGTAAAAATGTTTTACCTAAACATTAGATGGTTTTAAACGATTCCCCGTAATGTTCAAATGCGCATGCATATTTCACAAAATTCACATTTATTTATATAAAATATAATTTATATATACTTATTTTATTACGATTGTTAACGGACGATCCGTAGCTATAACAGTATATATCGAATTAGGAATAGATACATAGGTAGTGTGGATAAGGTGTTAGAACGTTTAATGACAATGATCTAGGTTTGAGAAAGCTATCTGCTTGAAAAATACGGTCTCAACAAGTGGTACTTTAGAAAAGTGGCTTAAGTTTACTTCTGCTGAACACAATGATGAGTGAAATTATAATGACGCTTTGAAGTAAATCACGATTATGCTAGCACAAAATCCAAAGTCAAGTGACTGGGGGTTTCAGCCTACTGATATTGTTCAAAGAGCTGTTTTTGAAGGATTAAAATAAACTCTCTCCGAGAAGAATTGAAGAGTGAAACTTTCTTAATTCAAATTTCCTGTGTTCAACTGTGAGGTATATTACGATTTATTTTTTATATCTGTATTTTTTTCCTTTTTGGCGTTCATGCTTCATTTGGGAAGAAAAAAAAATTTGAAATTTTTATTTATTTATTTATTCTGTTATGTGAAGCTATCGTGGCCAAGCTATCAGCAGCCATTTGTTACCCCTCCCCGCTATGGTCCGTTCTTTGAATCGAAATTCACCTAGCAGCTTAACTTGATGTTGATTTTTGGGAAAAGCAAGAATTGAAGAGTGAAATTTTCTTAATTCAAATTTCCTGTATTAAACTGTGAGGTATATTACGATTTATTTTTTATATCTATTTTTTTTTCTTTTTGGCGTTCATGCTTCATTTGGACATTAACTAAGTTAAAACTTGGCTAACTCTCCTCTTTTGGAAGTCTGTGTTTTGTGCATGTTTCTTTTTTTTTTTAAAGGAGTAGATAGGTCACACTATCGCGCGGTCAATACTCCTCACACGTCTATTGAACTGGAGTAGAGGCTCGCCCCTTGTTTCCTGTTTAGAATGTGGTTTCCGGTTTTCTCTTCTCTCTCTCTTCAGACCTTGGTATTGGTGCTTCCTTGAGTTTCCTGCGATCTGGCCGGTTGGTGGCAACGGCTCATCACTGTGAGGGTATCGGATTGGCAGTTTCCTGGTTGTGCTTCCGACTGGTAGTTAGGAGCCCTAACTCTTGCGTAGCGTCAAGAGCGGCTGCTCTGATCAACAGTTGTTTAATATCGGGGTTCTTGTAGTGCCATGTCGCGCATGGATAGGTGTCCCTGCAAGCGATTTCTGTGGGCAACCCCGAGGCCACACCTTGTTGCAGCCCTAGCCAGTTTCCCTCCCAGCACAGATCGTGGGTAATGACCGCCTGTATCCTCTACCCTAGCTCCCTTTCTACAAACATAATCATGACTAAATAAATCAGAAATGACCCTAAACCAATTAAATCCAAACCACCTAAACCCATTAACTTCTTCACTAATACCCGAGGCATTCGTACTAACTTTCCTAGTGTAGAAGCGTTCCTGCATGAAAAGTCCCCTGACATCCTTGTGCTCTGCGAAACTAACCTCAACTCAGCTATTTCCTCCCCTGACCTCTTCATCCCTGATTATCTTCCCCTTTTAAGGGAGGATTCCATTGTCCACATGCATGGGCTGGGTCTTTATGTCAGCGAACACCTCCCCATAGCTAGGCTGACTTCACTCGATCTACTGACCACCAATACATATGTCTTCGCCTGTTTCTCCTCAGTTCGGTTAGCTACCTATTCTTTCTTTACCGTTCTACCTCCTCTCCTGACTGCTCCCTACTAGATAGCATTGCTGATGACATAGATAAGGCTATTTCCTATCACACATTCGCCCACATATTTGTATTTGGAGACCTCAATGCCCATCACTCTGAGTGGCTTGAAAACGCCGTTACTGATCCGGCGGGCATTCACGCTATGAACTTTGCTATTTCCCAATCCCTTACGCAAGTGGTGGACTTCCCCACTCGCTTCCCAAGCACTCCCTCGTCATTCCTCACTGCTAGATATATGTTTCACCTCTGCGCCTGACGCCTGTCAAGTCTCGCAGATATGCCCTCTCGGCAACTCCGACCACGCAGTAGTTTGTCTCAGTATTTCTTTCCAATATCACTCCCACCACTTATAGAACCTCCTACCTCTACCAAAAAGCTGACTGGGATGCCTTTCGCAATTTCCTCTGCGATGACCCTTGGGGAAAAGTGTTTGACCTATTAGTTGATGATTGTGCCTCTGAGGTCTCGTCATGGGGGAAAGCTGGCATTGATGCCTTCATACCCACCAGGAAGTATTGCTTAAAACCTCATTCCTCTCCGTGGTTCTCTCCGGCCTGCTCAGCCGCCATTGCCCACAGGAACCATTACTTCCGTCTATTCCGGAGACAGCAAACTGATCACAATAGGCGCCTGTTCACATCTGCTCGCAATGAGTGCAAGAGAACCCTAAATGACGCCAAGCAGTTGTTTGCTGAGAGAATGCGACTGCACATAGCTGACTGCAAGTTCGGCTCCAAGGACTATTGGAGGATTTGTAAACGAGTGCTCAACAATGGGAAATCCTCAATACCTTCTTTAATCCATGGATTTGATGTTCTCACGTCATCTGCGGGCAAAGCTGAGTGCTTTGCCCACAGATTCTCATCCAACTCCACATTCAACTCGTCTGGAGTGCACCCATCGACTTCCCTATTAGAACTGAGGCCAAACTGCAGGACGTATATATTACCCCGACAGTAGTATCCAGAGTAATTTCAAAACTCGACCCCCATAAGGCGTGTGGAGACGATGGAATCTCGGTGATACTCCTTAAGAGGTGTGCTCCTGAACTTTCCCCTGTCCTCTCTAAACTATTTAACTACTGCCTTTCTGCTTCCTGCTTTCCTGCATGCTGGAAATTCTCTTCAGTCGTTCCTGTCTTTAAGAATTGTGGTGAACCCTGGGACCCATCCAACTATCACCCTATCAGGCTTCTACCGATATTCGGGAAAGTATTCGAGGCTATAATCAATGCTGAAATAGTTCCACAAACTGTTCTCCGACAGGCAATATGGATTCCGCAATATGGATTCCGCTTTGGTCCACGGCCGACCTGCTAACAACCGTAACGGAGTACATGCTACAGGCCCTTGATGAGTCTGACGAGGCTCGCGCGGTTTCTCTGGACATCTCCAAGGCTTTCGACAGGGTTTGTCACTCTGGCCTCCAATGCAAACTACGCGGTTATGGTATTACCGGTCGCCTGCTTGACCTAATCCAATCTTTCTTAAATAACCGCAAAATGAAGGTCGTTCTAAATGGGTGTGCCTCTTCGTCCTACAGTATGAATGCTGGTGTCCCACAGGGCTCTATCCTGGGCCCGACGCTCTTCCTTATTTTCATCAACGACCTCCCAGATGAGATCAAGTCCCAAGTAGGCATCTACGCAGATGACACTACAATATACTCCCGCTCCAGTAAGGAACCTGTCGTGGCGGACAGACATAATCTCGCTGCTGACCTTGAGCGGGGTCTACACTCTGTGGTGAACTGGGGCAAGAAGTGGCTTGTCAACTTCAATTCATCTAAGACCAAGCTGTTGTCTGTCAACCATTACAGGCAACCACTTCTGCCTCCCATAAGCATGGACCAAGTGATTCTCCCTGAGAGTAATACAATACGCCTCCTCGGACTTACCCTGTCCTCAGACCTCAAATGGAACCACTATATTGAATACATAGCAAAATCTACTGCTAAGAAGGTTGGGTCACTATGTCGATCCAGGATGTTTTTCCACCTGAATCAATCCTGCATATATACAAGTCAACCATCCGTCCGTGCATGTAGTACTGCTGCCATTTATGGTCAGCTGCCCCTGCCGTTCGCCTCAGTGTTCTTGACAAGCTCCAAAGGAGAGTCTGTAATGTGATAGGTACTGATCTGGCGACTCGACTGCAGCCACTTTCCCATCGTCGAAATGTGGCCTCCTTTTGTCTCTTCTATAAATACATATGGTATATATATATATATATATATATATATATATATATATATATATATATAATGACAATCATCTAGGTTATAGAAAGCTATCTGCTGAATGCTATATGCAGAATGCTAAGTTATATATATATGCATATATATATATATATATATATATATATATATATATATACATATATATATAAGCGTTTCACCCCGAGCAAGGCATTTCACTGCAACTAGTGCGCAGGGGGCTACACAGAGTGAAGGAAGGATGGTTAAATATAGGAAATATCAGAGGCTGGGTGATAGGCGGGTAAGGATACCGAGAATGGTTAAATATAGGAGATGTCAGAGGGTGGGTGATAAGCGGGTAAGAATACAGAGAATGAGGGTTAGGTAGATGACAGTGTTCTGAGAATAATTGGAAGTTAGTGTAATAGGAGGTGTCTATTTACCCTACATTTAAACACCTGGAGATTGTAGTTGTCGGGAAAGCAGACTTGTGGAAGGGAACCGCGAGAAAAGAAGCTGTTGGAGTAGAAATTACGGTTCCATCTTATCTGTTTAACTGTAAAATATTGGGACCTAGTTGCTAATCTAGTATCTCGTGCAAATTCGTGCTTAGGCGGCATCAGTGATCTAAGTTCATCGGAGCAGAAGGCATGAAAGCACTTGTAGAAGAGGCACAGGAATGCCACATCACGCCAGTGAGAGAGGGGTTGCAGCCAGTCTGCCAAGTCAGTATCAAAGACGTTACAGATTCTCCTTTGTATTTTGTCAAGAAACCCAAGGAGAGTAGCTGGGGCACCCGACCAGATATGGCAGAAGTATTCAATACATGGGTGGATGGTAGATTTGTATATGTGCAGGATAGAATCAGGCCCTACACAGAGAGCCGACTTTCATAGCGGCACATTTGGCAATGGATTCAATATAGTCATTCCATTTGAGGTCCGTCGAAAGCGTAAGGCCAAGGAGGCGTAGTGTTTTACTCTCTCTGGGAGACAAACCTGTTCCAGGCTTATGGGGGGTAGATGCAATTGACTAATGGTGGTTAGTTGATAACAGCTTCGTTTTAGAAGCATTGAAATTTACTAGCCATTTCCTACCGCAGGCCACTACGGATTGGAGGTCCTTTTCAAGCTCGACAGCAAGTTTCGCTTTGTCTCCCACACCGGCTTTTTGATCGAGGCGAGAGTAGATTGTGGTGTCATCGGCATACATGCCTACTTGGGATTTAATGGCGTCGGGGAGATCATTAATGTACAGCAGAAAGAGCGTGGGACCTTGGATAGAACCTTGAAGGATGCCCGTGTTCGTAAGGTAGTTTTGGGAGGCATGCCCATTTAATACTACCTTCAATATGCGGTTAGAGAGGAATGACTGGATGAGGTCAAACAGATGTCCAGTTATCCCGTAGCTCCGCAGTTTGCATAAGAGGTAGGCGTGCCAGATCCTGTCGAACGCTTTGGTGATATCCAGAGCAACGGTTCGGGCTTCGCCATTCTTGTCAAGAGCCCGGTATATGTACTCGGTAATGGTCGTTAGCATATCAGCAGTAGACATGGTGAAGCGAAACACGTACTGTTTGTCAGAGAGAAGCCTGTGGGCCGTGAGATGCTTAATCACCTCGGCATTGATAACGGCTTCGAAAACTTTGCCGAAGATTGGAAGGAGACTAATAGGAGGGTAATTGGCGGGGTCTGAAGGTTCGCCAGAATTCTTAAATATAGGAACTACACAGGAGGACTTCCAACAGGAAGGAAAACAGGAAGCAGATAGGCAGAGGTTATAGAGTTTAGAGAGGATAAAGGAGAGTTCTGGGGAGCACATTTCTTCAGTACAATAATTGGGATTCCGTCCCCGCCGCTCGCTTTGTGTGGGTCAAGTTGTGCAATTATCTTGGAGACCAGCGAGTGTGTCATGTGGACGTTATGTAGTTAAGCCTTAATTCTGGGGTGGGAAGTAGGGTGTAGGCATTCCTAACGAGTCCAGTGTCGAATTGGTGGAGAATCTACGGGCAAAGCATTCAGCCTTGTCCGCTGCGGAGGTGAGAACTTCAAATTCATTGATTAGTAGGGGTATTATAATCTTGCTCTTGTTGAGCACGCTTTTGCAGAGTCGATAGTAATCTTTGGAGCCAAACTTAGAGGAACGAAAAGTAAAATTGCAACATTCAAAACATTAATTTATGACAGGGTTTAATATTAAAATAGACCAATAGATATCTATTATCCAGCATTTACATCAGAACTACTACAAAAGTGTACATTATCTTTCGACGTATTGAACTAAAATTTTGTAGTAGTAATTTACATTTTCTAATGTACTTGCTTATATATATATATATATATATATATATATATATATATATATATGCATGTATTATTCAACATTTACATTAGAAAATGTAAATAATGTAAATGTTGAATAATACATGCTTATATATATATATGTATATGTATATATATATATAATATATATATATATATAAGCATGTAGTATTCCACATTTACATTAGAAAATGCAAATAAATGTAAATGTTGAATACATGCATATATATATATATATATATATATATATATATACGTATATATATAAAATATACTTAGCTCATAAACAGGTAAATATTTATATACTTAGCTCATAAATTGGTATATATTCGTTGGTTATATTTCTGTCTACCAAAATTTATTTGAATCTGTGATAAGTAAATAACGATCATTTATATCTGAAATTATGTATATTTACTTATTTTGTGGGTAAGTAAATATTGGTTACGTTTATCTAAGTCTATAAATATCTACTTTTTGGGGGGATACACGAATATTGATCATTTATATATGTGTCGTTAAGTACTTTTTGTTCCAGTAATAGAAAATTATTGTTCTTTCATATTTCAGTCTATAAGCATTTACTTGGATCCAGTATAGGTAAAGGTCGATTATTTATATTTGAGACTAGATGTAAACGCTTGTTTTGTCTTTGGTAAATACCTTTTGATTAGAAGTGAGTTTAAAATGATATAAATTTTATGTGAGATGTGAGTTTTGTTCGTTTATTTGTGAAACAATAAGATATTTCTTCTCTCGAAATCAAGTATATGTGTTTTGTTTATATCTGTCTTAATATTAATATAATTTGCTTAAAGCGATTTTGGTTCTTAGTAGCTTAATCGACATTGCTAATATATTAGTTTACTAGCTGTATATTTCGTTGTTACAGGGATTATAAGTGGTTATGTTGAAATAGTAAGATCAAGTGCTTATTCACAAAGATCCATATGACGTGTATGTTGATAATTGCGAAGTACGTATTGATTTTTGTTGTATTTGTAAAACGGAATTCATGCTTGGTTTATTTTGCTAATTAACGGGAGTTAAGTATGTACACTTGCAAGTACGGGGACTGGTGTTATGGGAGAGAATTTAGTGTGATGCCTTGACGTTGCAACATAGAAGAAATGGATGCGTTGTCACTGCAACTTCGGTGGTCAGCTCCTTGTAGAAAGCCTGAAATTAATATGGCATATGATAAGATACAAGTTACAAAAAGGTCCCATTTTTTTGTTGCAATACATACAAGCATTTCGAAGTAAACGATCACACAAAGCAACATTTTCAATTTTCCATTAATTTTTGCCGCACCCTGTGAGTCAATTGAAATTTTTGTTCGCATGTCAAGGCATCAGATCTTGATCTACCAGTAACTCGACTTTGAGCTTGAGAGAAGCATTATGGAGAAATGCATAAAAATGCGCAAAAGACCACCCAAAGTTGTGTTTATAGTTGATTTTTTACGAAACCTTTACACTAATTAAACAAAAAACTTCTGTACATCAAATGATAGTTCCTTGATCAGATTTTGGTTGAATTCACAGACGGCGTCTCGGAAGAGAAGAGTTCATAAATTCTAAGCATTTCTGTGATGTCTGCCTTACCCTGTAAACCGATTCATAAATGTTTATGTACATCAACGGGCCATGTAATGATCGACAAGTGAACCGATTTTGGCTGAAATTGAACCAAGGGTCTGGGAGGAGTAGGGTTCGTTAGAATGGAGACATACAGTCACACGCGCATAAACATATCTATTTCTATATATATAGATAAAATCTTACTACTTCAAAATAGTTAAATATTAGTTTTTTATAGTTGCATCTGTAAGTATTAAACACTTATATCTAAAGCAATTAATAGTGTTTTATTCAGTGATAGATAAATATTGTTGGTTTTGATTTGAATTTTATTTAGTTACTTGAATAAGATAAAAATAGAAGTAGATACCTCAATTGACAGACTCAAAGACATGCAAAGGTACCAGAATATAAGTGCTCTTTAGCTAGCATGTAAGAATTTCAACCAACACTCTTGCACGTATATATCAATTGTTACTTTAGTCGGGGATACAATAATGCTGGTCGTTTCTGAGTTAGTAATGAAGTCCTTGGATCTGTAATAGCTGAATATAGTTCTTTATATTCGAGGCTATACTCATTTATTTAAAACTGGTAGTCATGGATTATCAATGCACATTGACTTACTCGAATGATCAATATCCATTGGCTTACATGAAATATTAGTGCAAACTGAGTTACTTAGATTAGTAACACACATTGATTTACTAGAATTATCAATGCATACTCAGTTACCCGAATAATTAATGCACAATGATAATTCGAATTATCAACATTAACTTTCTCACATTATTAATACACATTAAATTTCTCGAATTATCACTACAAATTGACTTTCTCGAATTATTGACACATTGAATTTAGTAAGTCAGAATGCATTAGTATTTCAAGTGAGATAATTGCAATGGACAAATAATCTGCACTAAATAAAGGGATAAGTTTGAAATTTCTTGAAGACTACCTCGATAAGCTAACATCTAAAGAAATTCAAAGGACCAAACGAATGAAACGCTATGATAACAAAAGCAAAGATATGGACAA
Source organism: Ascarosepion bandense (assembly GCA_037127315.1). Lineage (NCBI taxonomy): Eukaryota > Metazoa > Mollusca > Cephalopoda > Sepiida > Sepiidae > Ascarosepion > Ascarosepion bandense. Next base: position 3,340,855 of record JBBBDQ010001232.1, on the reverse strand, counting down.
TACTCTGAAAGTACACAACGTCGGACAATTTTTAATTCCTCTGTAAGTCGTGCCTGTCGGATCCGTTGCATTACACGTTTTGGTTACAAGTTTATCTTGCATTTTCTTTTTCTACGCGCTTAGATCAGATAATAAAAGTCCTTCCATCGAATATTGCCAGCAATTTTGCAACTGAAAACACCAGCGGTCATCCATCAATGTCTTGCTTATTCTTTAGGCATGGCAAGCTTCCATTGGGTGCGTGCGCATCCATCAGAAGTTTTGCAAATGGGTGTATATGATCTCGTACAAAAAATACAAGAGAAACATTTAAACTTTTTAGCATTCGTTTTTATATTTTTTTTAATGCTGTACCTCGTTTTCTTTAATTTGCTTTCATAATATTTGCTTTTGTGACTCGGTAAAATATGTTACATTGCATAAAGTATTGCAAATTTTGTTTTTCAGTTGCATAGAAATAAAACAAAGTTGAGCAAAGCGTACGATGGAGGGAAATGAAACGTGAGGGACATATTAAAAGATGCAGCTATAAAGTAATGAACAATCTTACAGAAAGTGAACTTTTCGTGCTAAAAGGCATAAATGTAATGTAAAGAAAATCTACCATATATACTTGTCTTCATCTTGTGTATGGACTAAAAAAGTTACTACTAATTCTTCTTTTAACTATCGTTAAGCATCTCGTCGGATATGGTGCTCCACAACCTTTTATTCTCTATTGATATTTTTGCCTCTATTTTCCCTCTAAATACTTCAGTTTGTTCCACATTCTATTTACTCAATCTTGTTAAGTATGTTACTCGCTGATTCACTCTGTCCCTGCTGTCTTCAAAATGTCTTATTGGCTTAGTCATATAACAGTGAGACATTGCTTCCCATATGATAACATGTTAAGCAGCGTTGACCGTTGGTATTACCTAGATGGGCTACCTCTTGGGGATACCAGGTGCTGAAAAACTGGATATGCGATAATTAAAATGGATAATGGCTCGGAATTGTTATTGGGAGACGCGTGTTCTAATTCTAATTGGACTTGTTATATTCACTTACGCGAAAATACCATTAGGAAAGTTAGAAATTAATCTCTTCTCCCTAAGGTAAGGATTAATGAGTAATTATAGGATGGTTTTGTAATGCTGTTGAAGCACTGTGTATATTTGGTGTATGCGTAGGTTTTGAATGCTATCACACTGCGTTTAGAAAAATAAAAAAGGGTAATGAGAGTGTTGGGTTATTAGCATAGAATTGTTATACAGAAGATAGCTGAAAAGAGTAACATGAAGGGATTACAAATAATCTGCAAGAAAACGGAATGCAAGGTCATCAGCAAAAAAAAAAAAAAAATAGCCCAAAGAGCCAAATGCAGGTTGGGAGTGTTAAAATCAAGTAGGTACAAAAATTCAAATATCTGGGAAGTGTTCTAACTGAAGACGGAATGTGCGACACTTCGTCATGGTAAAAGACGCGTTGCAGAAGCAGAGTAACGTATTAGATGCAGGAAACTTTCACTAGAAACAAAGAAGATAGTACTGAATTGCTATGTGTTGTCAGTTCTTCAATATGACAGCAAATCTTGGACAATATCAACAAAGATAAAGAGAAAACTTGAAGCAACTGAGATGTGATCCTACAGAAGAATGCTGCAAATATCATGGATTGAGTATGTGAGCAAGGTAAAGTTTTAGAAAGGATAGAAACAAAAACGATAATTCTGAGTAACAGGAAAAAACCCTTGAGTTTCCTGTGATATGAAATGAGGACTTAGGGCTTGGAGAACCTGATACTAACAGGCCAGATAGAGGGAAAAAGAGACAGGGGAAAGCAGCGGATCACCTAGTTAAAGGATTTAGTCAGGTGGATGATGGAACGGCGGTTGCATGGTGTAACAGGAGAAGGCGTGCAAGAGCAACCAGGGATAGGGAGACGTGGAAAACCATGATCGCCTATGTCCTGAAAAGACAGGGCACATAGAAGAAAAAGAAGACGAAGAAGACGAAGAAGAAGAAGATGCACTAAAGCATTATTCTCTCAAGACATTCCTACAAACTAAAAATAGTTATTTTTTACATAAAGTTTCACATTGTACAAGGTTTGAAAGCTACTCGTGGTATAGAGGTACAGAATAGAAGGAACGCTTTAAATGTGTATGTGAGGAAAGTTAAGATTATGATGACCTACAAAAAACATCTTTTTAAGAGTCATTTCCATAGCGAAGAGATTCGGGGGAAAAAGTAATTCAAATGATGCTTACTTCTCACCAATGTAATACGGATGGAATGAAAAAAGTTTATTGAAATGTAAGGAAATACCTGGCTTCAAAATACCTGCAGATGGTTGATAAGATGTACAAAAGAAATACACAAGTATCTTTATATCTTATTTATTTTCAGTATTATTTAATTTACGTTAGTAATTATTCTTCATTTAGGAAATATAATTTAGTTAGTGGTTTGGCCATTCATTTTAGGGGATTATTGTCCTTTATGGGTTATTTAAGGCAGAAATCTAAATATTTTGAAAACATATAAATGGATTCAAATAAGTATATTTAAAATACAATTTTATACCTGCAACTACAGATAAAGATTTTTGTTGGTCAGTTGTATTATAAATTGTATTGGTGGTTACTTTTCATATGAATACGTATTGTTGGTAATTTTTCATTAAAATGTATTGCTGGTATTTTTATAATTGCTTTCTGTTATACTTCTGTTTAGGATTTCACTATTTACCCATAGCTTGGATCTTAATAGGAGCTTCCAATTCGTGTCAAGGTAGACCTGGGAACAACTGCAAGTAAAAGTTTGTTGTAAAACCTCCGATCTGCTAAAATATAGCCTGGCTCACTAATCGAATACGGATGGGGATAAAGTTGGTTTGCTTAAATGTTCCAATTCTGGTTTTAAAATACCTGCAAATGGTTGGTCAGCCGTACAAAACGAATCCATAAGTATCTTCATATCTAATTTATTTTCAGTATTATTCAATTTACGTTAGTAATTATCCTTCATTTAGGAAATATAATTTAGTTAGTTGGATCATTCTGTTTAGCAGCCTCTCAGATTTTATTGGTAATTATTGCAGAAATCTAAATATTCTAACACAAATTCAAGGCTTCAAACAAGTAGATTTTGAACGAAATTTTTTGCCTTCAACTTCAGATAAAATGTGTTGTTGGTAAATTTTATTAAAAATAGTATTGTTGATTATTTTACTGTAACTATTGTGTGTAAATTTTCGTAAAAATGTATTTCTGATATTTTTAGTATGAAAAAAGCATTCTTATAATTTTATTTGTTTTATTTCTGTTTAGGCGTTCACTATTTACCAATAGCTTGGATCTTAACAGGGGCTACCTCTTCTTATCATGGTAGTCCTGGGAACAATTTCATTTAGGAAATATAATTTAGTTAGTGGGTGGATAATTATGTTTACCTGTGTATCAGACTTTATGGGTTATTTAAGGCAGAGACCCTAAATATTTTGAACACAAATTTATGGTTTCATATAAGTATATTTTGAACGCAATTTTATGCCTTCAACTATAGATAAAGTGTGTTGTTTGTAAATTTTATTGTATTGGTTGTTATTTTTACTATAAATAGGCATCATAACAAATATATTGCTGGTATTTTTAGTATTAAAAACGTATATAATTTAATTGTGTTCGATTTCCGTTTAAGCGTTCACTATTTACCCATATCTTGGATCTTAATAGGTGCTACCTCTTTGTGTCAAGGTAGACCTGGAAACAACTTCAATTATGTAGTGGTTCTAAAACCTCCAATTTGCTGATCCAAAGCCTGGCTGTCAGATGTAATTTACCGTCATACAAAAACATTATATGATAATCAGGAGACAAACAAATGGTTTGCAACAATATTTTTTCATGATTGAATAATTCATTGAAGAGATCAATAAACGTCAGTATTCTTCTATTATTTCGAACTATTGTTCTCATCTAAGTTGATATAGATGTTATTATTGACGCAATATTTCAGCCAATTTCCGAAACCCAACTAACCAGCAATACGATATATAATTAATTCAGTAAATATAACAAAAAAAATGGACTGTAAGATAATTCTATCAGATAAAAAGTGTTGTTAGTAGACAGAGAAAATTACAGGAACTGCTACGGAAATTAACGCTGGAAAATGTTGAGAGATAACAAACTTCAATTGCAAGTATATAGAATGCATTGTTACCCGCAAAAAAAGCAGCCCCCTATAAAATATTAAGGCTGAGATAACACAGTCAAAAATGTGCATTAACGTAAATATATGGGTGGTGTTTTTAAAAAGGTGCCTTACCGAATTTAAAAAGTGCATTAGAATAGTGAAATATATATTCCAAAAACTAATCGAAATATGAAAAAACGTAGAAACAATGACAAATTACTAAACTCTTATGTAATATCAACCAACTTATATGGTATTGAATGGTGGTTAATCTCATCACAGATGAATAAAGCTACATAAATGTTGTTCTACAGAAAGTCATTGTGGATACCATAAAGTGAAAATATAGAAAAAATATAAATGTTTACAGAACATGAATAAAAAAGGCACTTAAAATTAATATCAGAAAGAGACGGTTGAAAGTTCTAGGGTACATAATAAAGAGGGATAAGAAAAGTTGACCTTCCCGGTACATATTGAAGGTCAGAAAGGGCATGAGAAAACAGCGGATAAACTAAATAAAAGGATCGTAAAAATATTTTGCAGAACATAGTTTAGAAGAGATAGCAAGAGACGAAAAGTATTGGGAGTTAAAATAATAGGATATTGGGAATGTCCTGAAGGGAAAAAAGATTGATAAAATTTACAATATCATACAAAGGCTTTCCGGCATTGACAGACGGAAAAATTAAAGTAAAAACATTTTTATCAAAAACTTTTCAATTGCAAAAAATCTTTAGTGCTTGGAATGTCCTTCTGAAAATTTTACATTTGTTTTTTTTTTATCTAAAATTTTAACAGTTAATTTAATTATTTTCAATAGGATGTCTCGTATTTATTTTGTTGCTGCGATTAAAGGGTGTCAAATAATGATGTTTTTTACTTTTTGCGGGGAGATAGAAAAACTAGCAAAGTTTCCATCTGCGGGAAAGGGGTTATGTTGAAATATAATTTATCACTCACAAGGCCGGGCAAATGGTTTGAAATATTTTAAGTCTGAAAATTAAGGAAATAATCAACTTCCTTCCAAGATATAGCAGCAAAATGCATTTTTCGGTCTGATCTAGCATTTGTAAATATATCTTTTGGAAAGAAGAGGAAGATAAATTTAAAAATAAATCAGGTAGTCGACAGTTGTGGCAGCATCTATTTTTGCGATGGATTGTATACCTGTGTTCCATCTAAAGTTTACTTGAGACACAAAGGACGTTAATGACGTATTTAATGTAACACAATTTCTGTTCCCTGTGATGATTATACTTTACTGGCTTGAATTTGAAGTGAATGGGGTAGAAGTCATTTCATTATCCATCGATCTGTGCAAGTACGTTAAGTGGATAAAAAAGTTGAAAGACCTATGGCTTCTACATGTCGTACACATAAACTATGACTCCCTCTGCATATATAGCTATTGAAGAACTTGATGATCTTACAGCGATCGTTTAAAATAAAGTAGAAAATTATAGGGCCGAAGAGAGAGTCTTGTGGAATGCCTTTACTAATCTCCTGTATACAAAGGAATTGGAATTAATAATGACCTTTATGAACCTTCCATATTGAAATACGTGAATATTTAGAAGACGATTCCAAAGATATGTCACAAATGAAGAGTTTATTCATTGTCTTGTGTAATCTTTTGGTAAAACCTTAAACAATTTTTTAGGCGATGAAACGTAACAAATTGTACTATTGAATCGATATACAATACCATTAGCTGTGGATCTGAAAGCATAATATATACTATTTATCTCTTGGTGGGTTACTTTTTTGTGGTAATTGACAATCGAATATATGGACCGTTGGGATCGGATGAGCTCTCACAGCATTTTTAAAATGGGTTCAATCCTTTCAGAATTTTGGTAAACGTTTCTTATTTTAGTAGCAGTTAAATTATTTTTCAATGTTGAAGATTAATCTAGTGAAACAACCAAAGGCATATTATATGGACCAAATGCTTTCGTAAAGTCTAGTGATGTTTTTATATAAATCTAGAAACGTACTAAAGCAAAACAGAAATAAAGAAATGTGCATGAGCAGTTAAATTCGGTAATCCGGTTTTATTTAAAAGGTTCAGTTTTTGAAAATTTATTCGGAATGATCTGACGAGTATGTGATAGCCTCCGCATCCTCTCTTTTATAACAAATCCAATTATATATATATGTTTCCCTCCTGTAACGCTCAAGGAAAGAGAGACAATAGGTGAGACAGCGTTGGTTCAGTTAACTCTATTCACTAGGGGTCATAAAAGCGCTACCCACATATTTGCTATTTAACACATAATTGCTTATTCTTTTATCTAACTTTTCTAAAATATATTTCGTAGATTAGTGAAGAAAAATATTTGTATATAAATATATCCTCTTTATTATATTAAAGAAAGTGTTTATTTATTTGTCAGATGGGAAAACCTGTAAGGAAAGCGTTTATAATACTCTCAAATATTTACAAAATATACACTGACACACACACACACACACACACACACACACACACATATATATATATATATATATATATATATATATATATATATGTGTGTGTGTGTGTGTATGTATGTATCTCTCCTGTCGCACTCATTGATAGAGGGAATAGCGATGCAACACCGGCTCAGTTCATTCTTTTTATCAGGAGTTACTAAACTTAGTACAAAGTGATTGCTCTTTAACAATGTTTCTGTTGTCGAGCATGAAGAATATATGTATAATTATTCAGTGTTTGGTTACAATTAAATGAGGCCAGTACACAGCTTTATTAAAAAGTGTTGAATACAATTATATTGTTAACTTTTTGAAATTTTTTTCATTTGTAAACGAGTTATTTCCCGACCCAGGTTTCTTCATTTAGTTATTGAAAAACTCATGAAGACACCGGAATTTATAGATAAACAGAAATAAATTGCTTCTATTGAGAATCCTTTTCGTAAATTTCCAGCACTCGTGCAAAATATCTCTTTTTGTTTTCAGTTTTTGCTTAGACTCCAAATGCACAGCTACTTTTCGAATTTTCTAGACGCCTCTTACACTGATTTTAGACCGTTCATTAATGCAGTAACATAATTCTCTCTGATATAGGTGCTTTGAATATTTTGGTTGTGGTTTTAATTTTCACCCTTGACTAGGTAGGTACTAATAACCCCCCCCCATAACAATCCCTTCCGGATATAATGGATGCTATTCTGGAAGCTCTGATATTTTTAAAGATATTAAGTGAGTAGCGTCTGTCATCTCGGATTTGAAGTAATATTAGATATTCTGGTGTTTCGAGAGTATATCCTATGAAATAGAACGTCAGATAATGTCTTCAATTTGAATCAAACATTTACATTAACAAAAGAGTGGGCTGATGTAGGAGTTTAGTTTCAGAGGAACTAGGTTCATAAGAAGAAAAAGTAATGAATCAGTCTAGAATGTGGGTATATTGCTAAGTCATATCGGGTAGACGACTAAGATTAGCTGTGAACATGTTTTATTCAAAAAGACATGAACGGGAATTGAAAGACTGAGATTTTGAAGTTTCGCTTTCACAGAGGAAACTATGTTTACTAGGAACCCCAAGCCAGTATCAATTTTGAGTACTTGTTTATATAAAGAGACATGAGTTTGAGATTGTGTTTTGTTTAACGACATATCAACCTCTGTGGGTTATTTAATGCCAAACATGAAAGGTTTTAAGTTATATATTTTTAAATGTTCAGTTATAGTGAGAAAGTTGATTTTGTCATATTTTGATAAAAAAAATATCATTTTAGAAAACTGAAGATGTCTTATAGTTTTGTATTCAAAAATGTATTGGTGGTAATATTTTTTCCTTCAAACATGTGTTATGGTAAGATTTTTCCTTTTATAAATCTATAAGTAATATTCAAAAATATAAAAAATATTTTTATGTATATACTTCTACAAAAGTCTATGTCTATTTTTATACTTTCATAGTGTTTCGACCTCAGTTTGGGGGTTAACTTTTTGCCCATACCTGGGACCTTAACATGTGCTACCACTCTGCCTCAGGCTAGACCTAGGAACAACAGCATTTAATAGGTGGTCCCATGCTCTTCACAACCTTCCAATCAGAGGCCTTTCTTCCTGATGCATTTTACCGTCATAACCAGGACCAGAAACATGAGTAGTTGGGATTTTAAATTCATAAACTAAAATAAATTTGCTGAATATTCTTACAGACAGAAACATGAGATAAGTTTTAAAAATTGACTTCCAGGTATTTTGACTCCAGACCACTTATGTTAATGTAAGATATAAATAATATTACGTTTAATTTGGTATGCTTGTACTTCTTATAACTCTGCTGTGTGTGATAATTTGGTTCATATTTTACTATACGAAGCTGTGTTCCTAGTTAGCAAAGCAGCAACATAATTAGTGATACGTGTGAAAAACTATCTGGGTTAATGGCAAGTAATAAAAGTCGTAACCGTGATCTTCATTATGACATCAAGAACTTCCGCCAGAAACAAACTGCACGGTTACAGTTCCAATTCATAAAGAACAATAAATTAGCTCCGATATTATCAACTTTCTGGTAGCTTACGTAGCAGTTCATATCTCCGCTTTTCAGTCGGATAAGTCCTATCCTGACAAGCGTTTGCATCAGAAAAATAATGCGGAACTGGAAAGAGATGATATAAATACAATTTATATCATATAAATTATAAATATATGATGTTTATATAGGAGTCAATGTAGCACAAATTCAATGTGTCGGAAAAACCATGTAGTGGTTAAAGACACCTAGACAAACTCGCTGGACTGGGAGAACGAAAAGGCTTGCACGGTGATTTAAAGTATTCACTTAATGTAAGGTCTCAAGTATAAAACTATAATTCAAGATTACAGACTTACACCTCGATGAAGAGTTCTTACAAATTCATCACTTATTACAATATCACAAGTATAGGTCATCCATTGTGGATCAAATTATACATACGATTATAAATAATAACAATAATAATTATGCACTTTTTCAGGTTTGGTCAAAATAAGACAATTTCGTGTCTTATTTATTTAGTAAGAATTTCAGTTATTGCAATATGACTATGGCCGATATATACCCAGTTGCAGTGACTTTGCTGACACAGGGTGTTTTTGTCTCAGGAGAGCTCTTTGTTGTCTGTCTATTAAATAAGGACATAAAATTGCGTTAGCACAACATCGACCGATTCTATACATAATTTCTCATTTAATTCCACTGATTAACGAATTAATCGAACTTATGGTTAGTTTTTCGATCTACTTCCAACAATCTTCCGTGATATATTCAAAAGTAAAACCTTTCATAAATACCATACTGCGATTCGATCCCTGAGCTACAAATAACATTGCTAATCATTGCACCAGAAGCAGTTGCAGGTGAAGAGAATGATCGTAAAACAAACAATGAAATAAACAAAAAAACAAACTCTCACATTCGATTATGCATTCGGGGGTTGGTTTGGCAAAATGAAGAAATTTTCGAATTCTTTCTCTTATTCTCTCTTCTAAATCGCGATTCAAACAAAATAAGTGCGTGTTTTATTTACTCAGTCCCACCTTCAGACTAATTTGACGATGAATATCAGCAGTTTAAGAAGATGAAGTAAGTTATTACATTTGTGTATTTCCCAAACTCGCTTTATTCTACAATATTGATTATTCGATAAGAATCCTTTTTCTGCTTATTAAATTTCATTTTGTACAGCTCAAGAAGACATATACACAAATTTGGTAGAAATACAGATAAGAGACTTGAAGTTATTTTTTTTCTTTTTAACTGTGTTTGGAAATTTTGTAACTCCAGTGACAATAATTATTTCTCTAGTGCATTATATGACGATTGTGCAGGTCATGTGCAATAAAAGTGTTTTGAACAAATACGATCGGTTTTGACGTTGGTATGATTTTTGTACTTCATTTTTCTTATTCGGATTTTGTCGTATTTATTTTTGTCGAAAAATGCTGCTTTTTCAGGGCAAATATGACTGCCATTGTATCTAATATAAACATTAGGAGTGCATGGGGGTGGAAATATGACAAGGACGTGTTTTTTCACCGTATTTATTCAAATTATACAACGAGAATATTCAGAGGACCCTAAAAGTTATGGCAGGATTCGTCATTGGAAGTCACAATCTGAACAATATAAGGTACGCACATGATACAGTGCTGGTAGCAGACAGGGTAAGAAAAATACAAGACCTCCTACAGAAGGTAGCTGAGGAAAGTGAAAAGAAAGAACTAAAATAATCTACAAGAAAACCAAATGCATGGTATCAGCAATAAGAGCAGCCAAAATGCCAAATACATGTGAGGGATACAGTCCAAAATTTGAAATACAGGTTACAAGCAGGTACAAATTTTTTTAAATTCCTGGAAAGTCTTCTGGAAGAAGACGGAGAGTGCGAGACAGAGAATCGAATGCGAATTGGCATGGCAAGGGCGCATTCAAGAAGCTGATTAGAGTATTAAGAGACAGTAGAATTTCGCTAGAAACTAAGAAGAGATTCCTAGACTGCTATGTGATGCAAGTTCTTCAATATGGCAGTGAATGCTGGATAATCTCATGAAAGATGATGAACATACTTGAAACAACTGAAATGTGGTAAAAGAGAAGGATGCTGCGCATATCATGGATCGTGCACGTGAGCAATTATGAGGTTTTAGAAAAGATGGAAATGAAAACGAAATTAATACCGAGTATCAGGAAAAGATAGCTAAATTTCCTGGGATAATAATGAGGAAGGAGGACTTGGAGAATCAGATACTCACTTGCCAGATAGAGGGAAAGAGAGACAGAGGAAAGTACCATGTTACATACTTGAAGTGCCTGTGTAGGTGGACGGCTAAGTGGGGGATATGTGGGGTAACAGTGAAAGCCTGCTAAGAGCCACCAGTGATTGAAGGCCATGGTCGCGTACGTCCTAAAATGACATGGCACATAGAAGAAGATGATGATATGGAATTAAGAAGCAGTAGATTATTTTAATGGGCAGAGACTACTACAAGAACTATGACAACTAACAAAGTAATTTTCACTAACAATATCAACAAAGAAAATAAAATCTAATTAAAAAAATTAGTGCCCATATAGTAAGTGGCCTACGAAATTTTGTCATTGATGTAGTATGTGGCTTACCTTATAAAGCGTATATTATAGAAGATTCATAACAGTCTGGTAAGGGAAAATAATTAGTTTCAATAAATAGCTAATTTTTTTAGTTTGAGTTTGGGTTTTGTTTAACGGCATATCAGCCTCTGTGGGTTATTTAATGCCAAATAGTGGGGGTTATTTAGGTATTTTTTTTATTTTAAGTAAGTTAGTTCAGTCAGATTTTGATGATTCTTTTTATTTATTTATTTTATGTTTAGTTTTGTATTCAAAATGTATTGCTGGTAATAAGTTTTTCCGTCAAAAATATATTATGGCAATATTTTTTTCTTCAAAAATGTGTTATGGCAATAATATTTTTTTTTAATATTTTATGGTAATAATTTGTCCTTCGAAAATGTATATTTTCTATAAAACTCTTTTCTTGTATAATTATTTTCATAAAATACCTATTTTTGCACTTTCATAGTGTTTTCAAACTAGTGTGGGAGTTAACGATTTGCCCATATTTGGGACCCTAACATGTGCTACCACTGTGGGTCAGGATAGACCTGGAAACAACACCAATTAAGTGGCTGTTCTGTGCCCCTCACAACCTTCTAATCAGAGGCATTGCTGGCGCATGCAGTTTAATGTTATGCCCGGTACCAAATATATAGCCGAATACTTAGATCTATAAATATACTCTGAATTAGGTAGGACACATTCAAACCAGGTAAGCCTCGTACTATACCAAACTCAAAGAGGTAGGCCACATACTATGCCAAAATGAAAGAGGATGGGCCACATAGTTACCAGAATCAAATAGTTAGGCCATAAACTATAACAGAATCAAAGATCTTGGCCACATACTATATCAGAATCAAAGATGTAGGCCAAATACTATGCCAGAATCAAACAGATAAGCCACATATTATGCCAGAATTAAGCAGGTAGGCCACATACTATACCAGCATCAAATAGTTAGACCACATACTATACCAGAATCAAAGCGATAGGCCACATATTATCAGTCAGTTAAGTGCCATGCGCGATACACGCTTTGGGCGATCATGTCTCGAGAGAGACATGACTGACTAGGCAGAAGATTATCCCGCAGTAGGTTGCCATTGCTTTCTGCGGTAGACTGGTTGCCGACCAAGGCTATAGAACCCAATCTGTTCTGACCGGAATCGAAATAATTTTCTACATGTAAGTGTCAAATCTTATTCGAAATTAAGTGTCATGATGTCCTTTAAAACTAAATATGGATTATTTCAATCAAAAATCAGATAGGATTGTATTTCAATTTTAGTTTTTCGTTTTATGTAAGGAAAAAATATATCTGAACTATTAGTCGTAGTATTAGTAATAGCTGTATCCGTAGTTCTACATATTGTAACTCTAATATTTATTTAATATGTATTTTTTCAAACTCTCTTCATCTCAACCTGTCAAAAATTTACACAAGCATGTTAGGTTGGTCATTCACATCTTTCTCCGATACTCTTACCATAATTATGTATTGTTAGTGACGCGTTTTCTCAGTCGTTGATATCATTCTGCGCTTAAGCATTTATAATAATCTCTTCCTGATTTTAAGTAAATAATCCGTTCCCATTTTCTCTCAAACTTCATGATCAATTTATGATATTCTCAGCATCCTTCTGTAGAATATTATTTCTGTTTTCCTTAAGAGTCTGTGACGAGATTACCCAGAATTGACTTCCATATAAAGAACTGATATTATATATACTAGTTTCTAAAAAAATATTCCTGTTTTTTAATACTTTGTTTAAATTTTGGAAATAATATTTCCCTATCCCAATTCTCTTTCGGATTTCAGTATGACATTTTCCGTACTCTGTTAAAATGTTTCCATATATTTAATTTGATGTATTTCGCTCATGTTACTGTAGTATTGTTGAAGACAATAAGTAATAGCGTAGCAGTAAAAATTAATGAACTATCTATAGCAGCAGTTCTCGTTACTCTATGTAGTCAGGCTAGATCCATTAAGTAGTCATGGGAATTGATCATCCCACATTCACACTTGCCTTGTTCGTCCTGACGGAAGAAGTTGTTGAATCGAGTAGGAATTCTTTGTTTTTCTGCTATGCTGTGGTGAATTTCCAGTAGGATGATGAAATTCTTTCCATTTTTAGACCTGGATTTAATCCTGATGTTTTTTCGTAATTTTCTACGAGTTGCTTGATCGTCATCAAAAATATTATTAGGCGGGCGTGCTCTCTTCTGTGAAACCAATTTGTTGTCACTTGAGGTACCAGAGCTCAACGGTTTTTCGTAATTTTCAAGAGACGGTAGTTCTGTTTTTTTTTGTTTTTGTTTTTTTCTCAATGTCAGTTGAAATCTCCGGAGAGTAACACGCCTTTAGGCTTGTGAGTCCTGATTCACCTTGGAGCCAATAATAGGTGGCAACATAGAACTTTCATTAGTAAACATCCTACTTCTTGGTATGAAGTACCATTTCGGAAGGGGTTGGTTTTCCACGAATTTAGATTCGTAATGTTTGTTAAGAAAAATTTTGGTTCTCCCAATGTGAATCAGTGCTTTTATCGTTATAAGCAGCCTGTGTCTACAGTGATGACGTATAATAGATATTTATTTTATCTATATATTACTTTTACAAAGTTTAGCTCAATATCCTTGTTTACTGCATGTATATAATTTGCTATCAAAGATCTGGAGGTATACCTAAGGTAGAAGAATGTAAGATTAAATACAGCACCCAAACACTCATTAAAACACACAAGAGAGTAATCAAATAATGCGAACAGATTTTGAAAATTTCTGAAACACACGATTACCATGAGAAAAAAAACAAGCAAAGTGAACCACTGCTTAAAGATACTTAGATCTTTTAAATAAAAAAAGAAAACTAAGCTGGTGTTACGATACGACATGGAACATGGAGATGGTATCTTCATTATCTTCAGTGTCATTTCAGGACGTACGTGATCGTGGACCTTCATTTTCCCCTATTTCTTTTGGCTCTCAAATCTTTTCTCTATTCAAGTCCATCTGGCATGTCTCGCGTTGCTCTTTCCGCATCACATTCTTTCCATCAGCTCTCTGAGTATTAATTTCTCCAAACATTCTTTCCTCATTACGTATCACAAAAATCTCAGCTGCTTCTTTCTGATGCAAATATGTTTCGTTTTTGTTTGCATCTTCTCCAAAATCTTATCGTTGCTGGCATATTCGGTTCATAATATTCTCAGCACCTTTCTGTAGCACCACGTTTCTGTTGCTTCGAGTTTCTTCTTCGTCGGTGAGGAGATCGTCCACCATTCGCTGCCAAATAGGAGAGCAAATATCACAATACAATCCAGATCTCTTTTATTAGTATCTAGCAAAATTTACCTATCTCTCAATATCCTGCTTACCTTTTAATGGGTCTTCGGATTTCAGTGTCGCATTTTCCGTCCCCTGCCAGAACACCTCCCAGGTTTTAAATTTTTGTACTAGCATCGGATTTTACGTAAATTCCACCTATGCATTTAGAATGAAGAAAATATAGTCTCTACTAATTATGAAACGCAAACTCCGAGAAATCACTGAATGCTTTTAGAACTAATGTTTTAGCACCTTAGTGAAAAAATATAAAAGCATATTTGATCAGTCAGTCAGTTAAGTGCCATACGTGATACACGCTTGGGCGATCATGTCTCGAAAGAGACATGACTGACTGGGCAGAAGATTATCCCGCATTAGGTTGCCATTGCTTTCTGCGGTAGACTGGTTGCCGACCCAGGCTATAGAACCCAATCTGTCCTGTTATTTAACCCATAACTGGAAGGAAGAGACGGATTAATATCTTTCCCAAGGGTATTTGCGCGTAAGTGAATACAATGGATTCAACTGGAATTCGAACTCGGCTCCCCGGTTTATCGTTCCGAGCCGCTATCCACTGTACCACAACGCACATCCGCATATTTGATAGACTACGCAAAAGCGTTCCATACAATCAGTCAGTCAGTTAAGTGCCATACGTGAAACACGCTTGGGTGATCATGTATCGAAAGAGACATTACTGACTGGGCAGAAGATTAACATGCAGTAGGTTGCCATTGAATTGAACCCAATCTGTCTTATTTAACCCATAACTGGAAGGAAGAGACGGATTAATACCTTTTCTAAGGTCTTTGCGCGTAAGTGAATGCAATGAATTCAACGAACTCGGCTCCCCGATTTCTTGTTCCGATTGGATATCCACTGCACCACAACGCACATACTCGTTCCATCCAATACGTTTAAAAAATCTCAGGGTGATCCTAAGTAATTTAAGTTTCTACTGTTGAGCTAATTATTTTTCTTCAACATCTTGCTCGTAAGCTTTTTTGTTTCATTTTACTTAAATGATTTTACTATGAGTATTCACTTGAGATTTTTCTTTCGTGTTGATTTGGAATGTTTTCTCGGTACATGTAGGTCAACTACCTATTTTGTTACTTTAAAAAAAATCTGCATCACATGATGTCTACGTTTCTAGATTGGTTGATTACTTAAATAAATTATGAAGTTTAATTATTCTTTACATTTTGGAAATGTCCCATAAGATATAAGATCTTTCCCGTATCTTCAAATCTAAACTTATTTATAAATGGAACTTTGTCTGTGTGTGTGTCTCTCTGTGTGTGTATACGTTACCTATATACTCCGAAACGGCTGAACCGACTTTCTTGAAATTTACACAGTTGTACTAGAAGCGTCTGCGAGTGTTCTTAGCTAGGCTTTGTGTCGAGGTACCCCCGATAAATATCGATAATTGAAAAAATCGGGTTATATAAGGAGTGGTCCGATTTTAATCAAATTTGATACACTCATAGACAAAGACATAAGAAACGATATTCAGAATTTTTAAGGTTGCAGTTCTTACAATACTGCAGAAGATTTGATATCGATACCAGGAAATCAAAATTTGACTTACATTCATTCAATTTTCTTTCAGTCTACGGTTTCCCTTTAACTGGAAACAACTATTGCTTTTTAGTATTTCGTGCCAACGTCCAATGACCATGGATTAGTTTTAAAGCTTTAATTACACCCGAGCAACGCCGGGCTATACTGATATTATGTAATATATTGCCTCATGGGAAACAAATGTTTACAGTTAGTTGAGCTGTCTGGCTGATTTTCTATGGCTTATCAGCATTTTGCACTTTATAAAAAGCCAGATCATATTTTTATATTATAGCATTTTTTGAGAGGATAATGGTTTCGTGATACAATGCTTACTAATTAATCAATCGTCAGAGAAGATGGATTAATACCTTTTCGAAAAATTTTTTCGCGTAAGTGAATATAACGAATCCATCGTGAATTGAATCTTAGCTCTCTAATAAAACACTTTGTGTCTTTATACTTACTCTACTCGTACAGCCAAGCTTACAGCACCTGTCACAATTATTAAATCTAATTTATATGCTAATATCACGAATGAAAATCGAAACATTTCGAAGACGTGTCTTCTATTCATTTTCGTTCTTGAAAAGAATTTTAGAAGTATCAATATAACAAATTTTGTTCAGTGTTTTCTCGGATTTTTTCAATCTAGTATTTATGGTACTATATGACATGCAATATAATGGTGGCACTAGGTGATGTCGCAAAAAGAGAATTGCTTAGAATACCATGGTTAGAACATGTAAGGAACGTGGATGTTCTGAGGAAATGCAAACAAAACGAAACATAAAATAAGAGACTTTAAAAGAGAGATAAAAAGCAGGTGTTGACATATTGATGAAAGAGACCTTTATAATTTGTTACTCAGATAATATTGAATTGAAATGGACAGCGAGAAACCTTTGCAGCGAGTTTTTCAAAAAAGCTGGCATCACAGGGAATGTAAGGGATAGTCAGGGAACAAACATTGCTTTGAACTACAAAGTATTTAGGGGTGTGAAAATATATTAAGCATCACAGGCTATAAGTGGCAACAAATCTCTCACTAGGAGCATACCTAAAATATATATAATTTACGCCATAATTTTCTTTTCTTTCGAAATTTAAGTAAGAAACAATTGTGATAATTAGTCAGAATATTAGGTTTTTTACATTGAAAACGTAATTGGGGAAACATTTTTTCTAAATGTAATTAGCGTGTATAATTTACTTAGTGAATAAGAATTTGTTTAAAGACATTGATCGCCCGCTTCTCCTGAAGGGATACCGCACATATTCAGCGTTACAATTTTCTGATATATAATTTGCTGACAATACAGAACATCATTATATGTTCTGCCATCATCTCACATCGTGGAAAAAAAGCCGTCAAACACGCCATAATTTTGAGTACTATTACACAAGTTGTTTTCGCTAAATGATTTCCAGGAAGTCAGTGTAAAGTTTCGGTTACATTATGTATTTAAAAAAGAAATAGCAAAAGTTCAGTGTCTGAAATGCCTTTTTTTATCTATTGATAAAACCTACATTTCTACTGCTCAAGATGACGAATGTGTAAGCCCAGATAGAATCTAAGCTCAATATAATGAAATCTATATTAAAATGATAAACATTATCCACGACGAAGAGAATATTATAGGAATTAATCTTTAGCCCAGTGCCAAATTTTCAAAATACAACTTAGATTTTGTTCTTCTATTTTTTTTATTCTCCCCTAAGATTGAACAAACAAAAAAAACAATTGTCTATAGTATTTACATTAATCGGACTATTGTCCTTATCTTTGTTGCCATTTTTGCTGGGTTTCGGTCGTTGTATTCTGTTAGGAATTTCCCCCTGGAGGACGTCATACGAACAAGAAATGGTCAGTATAAGCAATACCATAAAACGAAACAATTATCCAGGATACATGAGAATAACTCCAACATACATGGAAAGGAAGTTGCATGAAGATAACAACTCTCAGAAAAATGCGTCAGTCTGTCTACCCTACGTGAAAGTGTTGTCGGATAAAATACAAACGATTTTTTGTCTATATAACATCAGGACGGTATTCTGAAGTGATTCTACATTTCAAATGTACCTCTCCCGAGTAAGACCCCTTATAAAGAAGGACAGGACTAAGGACTGTGTGTACGCCATTCCATATAGCTGTGGAAAGAAATATAAAGGAGAAACACGCCGCCAAATTAAGAACATCGTAGCGTTAACACGAGGAGAGATAGAAAAATCAAGCGTAGCTGACCACATAGGGAGGGAGAAATGAGATCACCACTCCCTATGGAATGGAAATAACAGATGGAGAACGACACTCAAAACTACGTAGATTTAAGGAATCAGCACATATGCAAGGCTTCAAAAATCTCCTAATCCGAACAAGCATAGAGACGAAAACAATATGGGAACCAGGAATACGGAGTGCCAAAAAAATCATTAGTGACAAAAATTGTAATATGAGCTCTGGTAAAAATACCATTACAAAAACCCATTAACATAAAAAAACACTAGAGAAAACTATTAACATAAAAAATTGCAATATGAACTCTGGTAAAAAATGGGTAATTCCCAAAATTCCTTAATGACAGATGGCCCAGTGGATATAGACGTTGGTTAGTTCGTGTGACTTGACCCACGCTAGATTAGTGATGAACAGCTTACTTGCGGGTTAGAGGGAAATAACTCATGACATTCAAGAGAGTAACTACTAATCAAGGGAATAATACACCACAGTGATTGTAATAGGGTATTCGCTTCCAAATTCCTAGCACCTGAAGAATGCCGGAGCGTACAACAGTCAAAACGTCGTACAAATGGCATCAAAGATGAAGACAATAGTCCGAATAATGTAAATACTGTAAATACTACCTCAACACAGAAATATAGACAAACCATTGTCGATGAATATTAGATTTAGATTTCGAATGTTTTCTACATGAGTAGTGTTAGGCTCTATTTATCGTTCAGTTTTTTTAATGCCGTTTGAAACAAACTCGCATGTGGTGTCTATTAAATAGTGAACTCAATACTCAGGTTCAATGCCCCACAATTAGAACAGATATTAATGTAAATTTATGAAATATATGATGCAATTCAAGTATATATCTATCAGTCTCGAAGACTACATTGCCCATCTAATCTCACATGTATACGGCTGCTCAAGTGCATTTGTGTTTCTTCAACACGAACATGCCTGAACTTTAAGTGTCTAGTTCATCCCTAATGCAAACAGCCTCTCAGCTTAGAATTTCTCGGGCTTACAATGAAAATAAACGCTTATGGAATTTGATACTCACAGGACAGATTGAACAGACAGAAGTAAACAATGCATAGCCAATCTAGCAATCGTGATTAAATAAATGATAGAGCAAGTTTTAGGAAAGATACTAAAACGAAGAAAATTAGCTACGAAGGACAGGAAATTATGGTGAGATGTAATCGTCAACGTCCTGAAGATTACAGCACATGGAAGTATTCTGATCTGAGATTTTCTGAGAGAAGAATCTAATGTGAAAATAACTGAAAAGGCCTACTTTACAAAATCGCGAGTTCACGATAAGGTATGATTTCAAACTAGCACAAATACTGACGGCTTTCAAACAGTTTTATCTATGCATTTTCAGACACAAGTCTTTATGGTGTCTTTAGAAAAGTCATGTCACCATTTCTTCGAACCAGACACTTATTAAGATGGACAGCCCCTGTGCTATCGCCTTACTAGTTAAACAATCGAAGAGAAGATACATTCTTTGTTTGGTCAAGTGGCTTGCAGAAATATTCAATAAAATCTACTTTCTACTAAGGCCAAAAAATTCACGGAGCGTGGTAGTCTTCACGTTTGACAACAAGAATACATATCCATATAAATGACCATTTTGATTAGTCTGATATCTGTTAAACTAAAACGTAGTTTTAAAATAGGTATCGTTGTCTAAATTAGTTAAATATAGTATTTCCTCTGACTTTTTACTTTATTTTATTTATAAAGTCAAGCATTTTTCTCTCTATGGATTGGTGATATCTCACGATTTGATTCGCTTCTTTGTCGCGTTCTATCGTATATCAAAGGTTTCAGAAGTAATAGACAGTTGTTTCTCTGGGGCAAAAAATAATGTCGTTTCTCCTATCGAATTAAAATAAACCAGAGATCAAAGGAGTTAGTTGCTCGTGTGCGAGATTTCCAATGGGAATTTAAGAAACAAAGTAAAGGTCCAATGCGAATCTAGATGTGATTAAGTTTACACTTTAAACGAGACACATTGGCACTATGCCAACGTAGACATTTAACAACGGAGATTGTAACTCAACATTCAATTATTGATGGAGCCTTCAACGGAAGATAACCACAGTGTGTTTTGGCATTCTTAAATGGTATTGTATGAGACCTATGACGTGCCTCCCAAGTAGAGCTACTGCTACTAATATTTATCTTATTATTGTCGTGTTTCTGTAAAACGTAAGCGGTCAGAGTTCACTGCAATATATTATAGATCTGTAAAGAATAAATACATGACCCTGTAATTTGCGAACCTAACCAGAAGCTATTTATACCATGTAAATAAAAAAAATCCTCTCACTTCGTAAACCTTTTTTTCCGTTAATCACCTCCAAAATGATCACTTGTCTTTGGAGTCATAGTAAAAATGTGATTGCGAAACACAGAAAGCTGTGTCGCAAAGATGTTAAATTAATTAGGATAACACACACACGCACAATCACACACACATACACACATATATATATGTGTGTGTGTGTGTGTGTATGTGTGTTATTTTATTTGAAACGGTGTGTGTGTGTTATTTTATTTGAAACGGTGTGTGTGTGTGTGTGTGTGTGTGTGTGTGTGTGTGTGTGTTATTTTATTTGAAACGGCACATTTGTGGAGAATCAAAATCAACACTTGTATGTCATGCACATTAATTCATTTTTCAGGAGCAATTTCTTCTATGTTCCATGTCAAATATTCAGAAAAACATTGAATTTATTCTAAGTATATCATTACTATTATTATTATTATTATTATTAATAGTAGTAATGATAGCCACATGTGTGCCGCCAAATGTATCAAATATTGCTTGATTTATGTGGATTGTACAACGATCAAAATGAAATACATTATTCGATGGCCATATGTATGATGTCAAACGCAAAATTGTGACATCAGCGGAACATTTTATTGCAACACCTGTAATTTTCGGCAATCATCCTAAGATGCACATCCTGAAGAAAATATTCCGAATCTACTAATATTTCGAACCTTAAAATGTATGAGAACAGTTACGTATGCAAATTCCGAATTTCCCGCACTGGAAGGTAGGACAGGAATTTCCATAAGATTAATACTGAGTTGTTTCACTAATTCCTCTTCGTAACTAACCAATTAACAGGAAATTCAATAATGAGTAAAATCACCATTATATTAAGCACATTTCATTTGAACGACTTCACGCCAGCGGCGTTTCTTTGTTTGTTTTGATTTAATTTTCATTAGAAATATGCAACATTTCTACGAAGACATATTTCCACGCAGATTTTTTTTAATTTCAAACTTAAAAAAGAAATAGTACTCTTAGAAGACAGATAGACTGACAACAAATATTTAACAATTTTTTCTTAAATCGCGATCATTTCTTAAGCGTTACGTAAATATTGAAAGAGTTACGCCAATCGCTTCGTTCACCATCATCATTATTATTACTATTATTATTATTGATATTTTAAATAAGAACAAAACAATAAGAGAATTTTGTTCACAGGAAATGCAGATTTTGTGATAAATATCCAGAAACAATTGACAACCTTGTATCAGGTCGCACAGCGATAGCGTTCACTGTATATAAAATTTTGTATGATAGAGTGGGTCAGTAATTGAACTAGAAAATATGTAAATTGTAAGGAAAGAAAACTGCAAGAAACTAGTTTAAAGATTACCCAGACCTGAATATCGAAATAGCATTTTATGAGATTTTACAATACACAGTTGCAGAACAATTAGTCAATTTGCTTAAATATTTTGCCAAAAAACTACGAAAAGAGAGTGTGCTTTTTTTTTTACTTTTTTGACATGGCTGTCCCTGCCGACTGGAATGTATATTTGAAAATATTAAAAAAACTATCAAAATACATATGATGATTTGGATATCTAATACATGTAAACTCCTGTAATTCTATATTTAGTTGGATCCCTCGGATTTATTTGAAAACGTTCTTATATACTCATTGAAGGGATTACCTTGCATATGATGTCTTAAAGAAATAAAAATGGTTCACAAAAGCCTAGCTCACTCGTTACGGAAAGCTTTACCAATGTAAAATGTGTGTGGTCATGGTTTATTTTTCGTTACAAAAATCATCACTGGAAAAGGTAATGAAGACAGTTCTGTCACTAGGGCTCTGGTTGGGTCCTGGAAAGAAAATGTATATAGAACAAAATCCCTATGGTTCTTTTATCACAAGTCAGCCACTTCGTTTGGCTGAAATATATATTGTGCGTAATCTCAACAACGTCGTATCACAGGCAATATCAGTTCTCCCAGTGTTATTACCTGGCGCCTGAATCATCCATGAAATTGATGTGCTGAGGCCGGGGTATTTAGCAATAATTGTACTTGAGCAGTGTAAGCTTGGTTTCACATCCTAATTTAAACTTAATTTTGTGTCATATTTACCACCAGAGGACGTGCCAGAGAATATCTATATTATTCCATAAATTAATCATCACGCTTTAAATGACAGAATTAATGAAACTTTTATTGTTAAGTCTTTACTATAATTATATATTTTAATGTGTGTGTGTTTTAATATATTGTTTAATTTAACTATCGTACTCTGTCCTCATGAGTTCAATGCATAATATGGGTTCGCTTTAATCTCTAACAAATAATGCACCTGATCCCGGGAAATTCAAACCTGCTACACCACCTCGCACTTTAGAGTTTGGGAAAATATCGATGCCTAGTCATTGGTGATAGGGACTAGGCAATGTAGGGATTAGCAAAATGTAGCTTTAGATAAAAAAAGACCCTGAACTAAATCTTGCAACTTGATTAGCAACTAGATCCCACCCTTTTACAGTGAAACCGATAAAATGCAACCGCAACTTCTACTCCAACAGTTTCTTTTCTCCCACTTCCCGACTGTGGAATTCCCTTCCACATGACTGCTTCTCCGATGGCTACAATCTCCAGGAGTTTAAATGTAAGGTCAATAGACACCTCCTAAAACACTAACTTGCTCCCATTCTTTCAAACACTCTTCCCATCTGCCCAACCCTCATCCTCGGTATTCTTACCCATCTATCACCTTCCTTCTGACATTTCCTACACCTAACCACTCCTCCTCTTTTCCTTCCCCTATGTAGCCACATGCGCAATAGTGGCAATGGAATGCCTTGCTTGGGGTGAAATGATTAAAAAATAAAAAGGTAATGGTAGTCAATAACATCTGCATTTTGAATATGTCGGTTCTTATCACGCTATAACAGTCTAGAAACCTTTCGCCAGTACCATGAGAAAGACTGCCTCTTATTGCTGTCAATGTTGAAAAAAAGCACTTGTCTCGCACAGAAAAAATATGTGAAAAGAATTAACCTATATTGTGTACAGGTTCGTGGATCATCGTTAAAGAATTGTTTTATAAAATATAAGAAATTTATGTAATAATCATAAACTTCAGAATTTATATAATTTTGTGCACTATGTCTGCTACAATCAGAATCTCCAGATTCGCATGTATTATCTAATCGACGATGTTATTTGACAATACGCTGAAATCTTTAAAACATTTAGGCAACTATGTCTATCCTCTGCTTACAAAATTGGTAGGAACACTTCAGAAAATGCAAAAAGATTTTTCTCTCTTTAAAATTGATATTTAAAAATTGGAAAATATTCATTATTATGAGTTTAGTGAAATCTAAATCTTAGATCTCCGGATCCTATTTATAGTTTCTAAAGATTCGAGATGTTTAGTTATACTCGTTTCAAGTTTTCAGTAAACATTTTACCAGGATTTGTTGTTCCTTGTGTGAACAATCTGGATTCTCAGACCTTATTTAACTACCCAGCCTTTCCCAAACATTATAGGAAATGCTTTATTACACAGGTTTTGCTATGTTAAGCAAATTTAGAACATACGGACCGAGTTATTGTCAGCACCAATTTTGGTAGTTGTGTTAACATATATTTTTCTCCCTACTAGCATGTTGCTACTGCTGAAAATTTAAACGCATTTATAAAACAAATTAAATACTACACACTGTTCTGATGTAAACACTCTGTTTATTTTCTTATATCAACGGTTGTAAAGAAGAAAAGCAAAAATATTTTGTGTAAATAGTTTTGCAAAGATACTTTGCAATTCTATTCTTTCAATTTAAAAGAAAAACTCAGCAATAAACATTTAAATTTGTAGATCCCTGTTTGAAGATTGTGTATTTATTCGTTTTCACACGCCTGTAGCGCTATATGTATATTCGAGTTTATCCTCGAAGCAATTCGATATATGACCTAGTCTGTCATGCCAATTTACATTGACATCCTTGGAAAAGTGTTGTATACCTATCTATATACAATAATGATATGTTATTGTCCTTATGAATACGTGGACACTATTGCGAACAGTAGAGAAATTATACTCACTAGTAGTTCACTATTAGTGTATCGCTTTAATGCAGTGAGAAAGTCTTGATTTTGTTGATATACTCTTAATCCCAACCTCTGTATTGTTGATTACACTGGCAGTAACCTTTCACATATACAACAAAAATGTATGAATATATCACCGCGTCAGATAGCCCAAGGACAGTCTTAAAAGACTGTGAACTGCGCTCTGGATTTTAGCTTTTAATTCAAAAGAATAGAGAAAAAAACAAACAAAAATCTTCTGTAATTTTGAAGAACTATTCTAATTCATAAAAATTAAACTAACCTGTGGGCATCCAAAATATTTTTAGTACCATGAAATTAAAAATTCTTGTATAGAGAATATCTTAATATTTTGATGTTGAACTACTACTAACTCGGTATTATTTACTTGTTCCATTCATTACTTTTAATTAGTTTGTTACTAGAAAAATTCTAATATGAAGCTTGACAGCAATCACATATGTGAGCAAAAAGATATCTGTAAAGACGTATGTTGTCTTCAGAGCTTAACATTTTATACTCTGGTTTCATTTGTTAAATGTATGTGAAGATTGATGCCTTCACCTACATTAGAGTTACACTCCCGAAATATGCGAACTGTATCAGATCCAGTGTTTTATTAGATGAGCATCACTAACTATCGCTTGAAGTTCTAAATATTAAAAAAAAAAACGTAAGAATCAACAAAAAACAATATTTTAGGAAAATAAGGCAATACAGGCTGAGTAAAAGAAACATAATTTGGCAAATATAAAACGCTTTCGTAGACAGATATCGGAAGCATCAAACCTGCAATTATGACAGTAGATTTATTAAGAGTTATTACAGCAAGATCACCGCCCATAAGACAACTAGTTACTTACATGGCTTATACAAAATATATTTATAGAAAAACCTACCATTCCATTATGTTCATTTCGTTACTAAAATTACGATTCGGAAATCGGTCTAACTGCATTCTTAAAAGGATCATATGCTACTTCACAAACAAGTCATCTGTTTATGTAAAAATATGCAATGAATATCATGACCTAGAATCTTTAATTTTCTGATATAATTGCAACGGACGAAGGAGACAATGCAAGAACACATAGAATTGAAGTAGAGTTATCTTCGAGCACACCCGTTTCACTCCTCCATCTACTTTAAGGAAGACAGAGAAAATAGTCCCGATATATATAAATACAATTGAAGAGTATTATAAGTGTAAAAACTACATTTTGAGAAAAACCCTTTTGAAAGATCGCCAAGTAGGTACCAAAGAAAGATTAGTAATGTATTTACTGTTTACGAAATTTTTAATCAAATTTTATTTATTAATATTTTGTTGGTTACTACAGAGTTTCTTGGTGTTTGGAACACTCTAAGAAAATACCACTACTCATCAGCAGCTACTCGTTAAAGCCGCAACTGGTGTCATAATATTTTTTTATACAGATTTTCTGTTCAAGACGTAAGCGATCATTGCTCTCCACAATTCCCTGTCTTTCGTAGCTCATAAAAAAATTCTGTTAACTCTCTTAAACTCTGTTCTGCCATTTATTTACTCAAGCTCACTATGTCTGTTATATCTTATCTTCCTCTGTTTTGCTGGCTTTCAATTTTTCCTATGAAAAACATATTTTCTAAACACTTTTTCCTCAATACGTGCCTTAGCAATTTCAACATTATCTACCTGGCGTTAAGTTTACGTATATTTTTGTTTCCATTTTCTCTAAAATTTCGAAAGTTTGTCGTTTCTCTCATTTCGACTACTAGGCGAAATCACTGACTCCCTGTTAAAACTATTATTCCCCACAGACACACACACTAATTCTGAAAAGTACATGCGATGCCGTATCAATAACAAACACAGAGCGACAACGCCAAGCATACTATGTTTGCTTTCAAACTGGGAGTGGCCTACCAGCCGTAGTTGAACAGAGTTAATTTTGATTATTTTTCATTATCATTGTATTATTAAGACAGTTTCAAGAGGATATTTGCATCATAAAAATCCCCTTTTTTCATCACTGAACAATTTATGGCAGCAATAATCACAAACATAGCTTTGGATCAACGGTTGTAATAATTTCCGAAAGATCTAAGCAGCATTTTCAGTCATAGGTTCTCTGTAGTTCGCCGACAACATAGATTTCTGCATACTATTATGGAAAGGTATAACTGAAATTTCCTCTAATTGCAGTTTTACCTTTTGGCTGCAAAATTCTCGTCTTCATTGTACAGTATGTAAACATTATGCATTTGAGTTTGATGTCGAAGCCATCCTCATATTTCCGTGTAAAATTTCTGAGGAATTCAAAGGCGATAGATTATATAGTAATCCATGTGGCTTTCATGTTATATTTAACCTGTGGATCAAGAAGTGATTCACGTTTCTCGGAAAGATATTTCTTCTTATTGGTGCATTTGAGTTGCAAAAGGTTGAATCAATTTGGACATATTTGAAATCACGAGGATTACTTTTTTCTGGGAAAGTAGATGTCTCGAACAGATAAAAGTTCTCATCAAATGCGTGTGTTAAAAATATCTTCACCATATCATCATCATCATCATTTATCCATCACACCCAAATGGTGCATAGGGCAGCAATTTTTTGTTGCTGTATCTGTAACAAACTGTTTTTACGGGTCAGGGTTGTTAGCTCTGCACTCAACCCTCAAATTTGGAGGACAGATGGACCATTTTGGTCCTTACGTTTACAGCACTTAGTATTCCTAAATGGACACCAATTAAGTACTGACCAGGCTCGATGTTGCTTAACTTCGGTGATCGTACGGGAACCGGTGTAGTCAACACGATATAGCCGTATCTTCACCATAGCCTGATCGATATTCTAGCAATTCGTAGATCTAAGGTGTATGCAATTCTTATGTGTCCTTTAGGTTTTTGCAAAATTTTAATGGTTATAGTAATGTCCAAAATCGTTGTAACCAAAAAGGCGTTCAAATTGTTTGGTTTACATGAATTACAATTTCATGGCAGTATATGACATATTTCAACTGCGAGGAGAACTTGTTTATATTGGGGGTTGTGTTAAAATATGCAGAATAGATTACCGGCATTAAAGTGCTTAAAAGTGGATATGTCACAGAAGTAGAGCGTTACTGAATGTAATTATGAATCTTCTAACAGGAATTATGTAAACTATAAAACTAAAGTAATATAAAAGAATTAGAAGTCTTATTAGAAATGGCATGGCGCATGGATCGAGAAAAATATACCCTGAGCTAAAAAAACGGGGTTTGGTTCGAATTTCGAATCACCTGAAACAAGCGGTGCTCATAAAGTTTGAAACGTCGTGGATATGATTATGGCAATAAAGATTAGAATAAGAGTCCGAACAATGTAAATAATGGCATATCAGGATTAATCACAGGTAGGCTTATTCTCAACATCATTAGATACGCAAATGCAACTGTAGACATGAACAGAAATCTGCAGGTACTTTTACATAAATTAGTAAAGAAAGCTTTAAGAATGGAATAAATATCAATTGTAAGATAACAGAGCGAATGCAATTCAGGAAGGGAAAGAGTGTAAAGTTCGATCTATTTATGTTAGACTTCAGGAAAACGTACGCACAGTCATTTACCTCTGAAAGAAGGTATATAACATACCAGGGAAAATACGACACAAAAATATTAACGTGCGTCGGAATAGCAAAATATGTCTTCCGGAAATCAAAAATACATATTAATAAACATAAATTTGTTCATAATCGAAGACGGCTGGCGTGCAATTAACTGCTACCTATGGCTGTGGATATTATTAATATCTTCACAATTAAAGACACTGATTGATGATCTTTTTGTTGTATGATATGCCCTTAATTTTTGTATTACCGTTCTGTAGAAGTTTACCCGAGAATATCAATGGCCGGTCATAGAACAATGAGGAAAAATGGTAATGTAAAAGACAGTGACCTGTAGGATCTAAAAACGCGGTCGAAATTTCTGTGATTATTCTGAAGAGGATAAAAGTGACAGTACTCACCGAGTGTTCACAGAACGTACAATGCACTGACATTTTTCTACGGTCGAATATATGGAGGTGAGGACTCTGTTTTAT
This sequence comes from Ascarosepion bandense, assembly GCA_037127315.1. Taxonomy (NCBI): domain Eukaryota; kingdom Metazoa; phylum Mollusca; class Cephalopoda; order Sepiida; family Sepiidae; genus Ascarosepion; species Ascarosepion bandense. Next base: position 3,311,957 of record JBBBDQ010001232.1, on the reverse strand, counting down.
CGGCTCGAAAACGGAATTATTATAGAAATGATGTGGGATACTTTAGCCTTGAAATAAACAATGTAGAAATAAATTTAAAAAATAGCTAGAAATTACTTCTAATATTTCTAAATATACAGTTTGATGAGTATTAAACGTCTATAAGCATGACCCGAATGATATTCTATTTCATTAATGTAGATGTAAAAAAATATTTTCCTGATAAAGCCGAATCACAGGAAAAATACATGAAGGAAAATGTTTTCCAAGTTAGGTTTTAAATTTTCTTATTCCATTCTATTTGATTTTCTTTCCAACTACTTTTTTTAATCATTTCATGACGAGCAAGACAATGAAACCATTAAGATGAAAAATGTCAACTGATTGAAGGAGAACCTCCGAGAAAAGAAAACATTATTAAGGAGAGAAAGCAATAAAAGTATAACAGTTAGAACCGTTGCATTATTATATTTCACAAAAATGTTGGCTGTAAAGCAAGAAACTGGAAGAGGTATCTACAAACGAGTAGTGTGTGAGAATAAACTGCTAGCATAAAACTTGCCATTTTAACTGTAAGATTATGTTAAATTTTTACCAACAGAAAGGCTCATCAGAACAATTATTATGAAAATATCTTTAAAAAGATTATATAAGTTACTAAACTATATATATATATATATATATATATATATATATATATATATATATATATATAATTTCCGGCGGCCTTAATCGTTTTTTAGAAATCGTTTTCAAAATAACTACCTTCCGACAGGAATTGAACTTGCATACTCCCAACACAGAGCAGATGTCGTCTTTAGACCAGACTTAGCAATTGACTACGAAAGATTTCACGGTAGACAAGATTCAACGTAACATTTCTCTAATATTTATGATTTCTTTTATAGTACGATTAATATCTTCCCAGCTTGTATCAAATGCAAACAAACTCAACCGTAAACAATATTTCGGAATCATAGTGAAATTTAGTAACTGGCATTAGCCAATATAATTAATATGTAAAACAAATAAAATTCAAATATGTCAGTTAATGCCTATTTCGTAAAGGTCCTTATTATTCTGTAATATTTTCTTTGGTTAAGTCTGTAAAAATTCGATACGACTATTAATAATTCGATAAAAGGAATCAAGAGAATATCTATATGAAGTTTAAATTGAACATTATCTACCATGAAATGTATCATAGTTTACTGTTAAATCACATCTGGTCGAAATACGGCCTCCCAAAGTTGTTGGAAGCATGCAGGTTTGATTACTGCCAGAAGATATACATTTTGCTAACGATTTCTTAAAAACGATTAAAGCCATTGAAACTTATAATGTATTGTTTAACTATATATATATATATATATATATATATATATACATATGTGTGTGTGTGTGTGTGTGTGTATATATATATATATATAGTAAGAAAGTTATAGAACACGTAAGTTTTAAACCCACTCTTCATGCACTTCCTTTTCTAATAGTGCTCGATACAAGGTAGAGCTTTATTGTAATCGTTGTTACAATGGTTTATAAAAGCATAGTATCACTACAGGAAAATCTTCGCGTTTCGGAGCTACGTGAGCTCTTCATATTGTGATGAGTTGAAATGAAAAATAAATGGTGAAATGTCTAAATATTCGTTAAATTACCGCTTCAAAAGTGAAGACATGTCTCTGTCGCCCAGATTAAAGAGGCTCACAATTTTTTAGAAACCCATTTGGAAAAATATTATCCATGACTCAACACGTATATTTTCTCCCTACTTACGAAAAGTAAATAAGATCATTTGAAAGAAGGAAAAACAAATACGCATGCATCTTTTAGCCACGCATCGAAAAACAAATTATAAGTAAGGCATTAATATTTTATAAAAATCGTTGAGAAAATCAGATTTATTTTTTTATCATCTATGAGATGAAGGTTGTAGGCAAACAGAAGAAAAGAAAATAAGAATTAAATTTCACTACATTTAATTGCCTGAAAAAAATATTATGCTGTTAAAAATGTTTTATCAAAAGTTTTATGCTATTATTAAGAGAAAAAATCAAATTTTGTTATTATTTTTAACCTTTTTTTTAAATACTTTCTAGGACATTCGAAATTTTGATTAAAATTTCATAGTTTGTTTAATTACAATTTCATAGTTTGTTTATGAAAACTGAGTCGATTGAGTAAAATGGTTTTGGCGAGTAAATTTTGCCTCGCCCTCGATCGCCGGTCGAGTGATTTCTTTTCAAATCTCAAAAGGCTATATATATATATATATATATATATATAATTAATGGGGAGAAGTTTATCACTTAATTGAACAGAATTATACTGATTCGAAGTTTCATAAAGCATTATTGTATGTCTTCACACCTCGGAAATTTTTCGCAACCGTTTTTTATTCATCTCTCTACTATCAGTCTATATATATATATATATATATATATATATATATATAGATATATATAACACAAATAGAGTGTCACGTAACTGATCATTATTACTTTATCGATTTTAAATAATTTAACGAACCCTTTTAGCAATTGCTCAGTCTACAGCTATTGATTTTCGTTTTTTCAAATTTTTAGTTAACTTTTTGCTAAGACTTATGTCTCATATATACTTTGGTATAAAACGATATCATTTCCAGTGCGACCCCTAAGTCTGAGATCATGAATTTTTAACCCTCCCAAAAAATAAAATGTTTAATCCAACTAGTTACTGAAATTCTTTAATCTCTTCTAAAACTTTCCTCTGTATTGTGCAAACCCTCTTTTGTGCGAAAAAATAACTGATTTACTTCATTTGAATAAATACAGTAAATAATTTATGCAATAGCTTTTATCATTTGAGTTCTGTTGATATACTTCTCTTTGGGTGTGTTTCTGTGTATGTGTTATTTTGACAAATATCGCAGTTGTTTAACATTGTCTTTATTTTCTTGTCTCCTTATATTCCTCGTATTCCTCTAGCTTCTTTTTTATACTTGCGGCTCTGAATGTCAAATTGTTTGTCAAAGGTAAATTGTTTTTTTATGCATACCATTTCAATAATTTATCTCGCATCTCAGAATTCAATTTCTTCTTTGCTGATTGATCTACTTGAAATAACTGCATTGATGACTAAGTATACCAAATCTTTTATAGATGAGCCGATGGTAATGTTTTCATTGTAATGTTCGTTGAGGACGATATCAATTTTGTCGAGCATTTCTCTCTTGTCGTTTAACTTCATTCTTTCCTCAGGTGACTTGGAAGATTTTTTGCTTTTGATGGTGATGGAACATCGAGAGATATTACGCTCTTGTAGATGGGTTTCAGTTGATTTAAGCTCAAGTTTAATGTATTTTGGTATGGCTTTGTGACTGTCTTTCTTTCTTTGAAGAGAGCATGACTGAAGTGAACTTGACTTGAAAACATGAACTCTTCCATTTCTGTTACATATTTACTTTGAGTACATTAATAATTAAAATATGTAATTTTAGAACTATTAGAAATAGAAAATATTACTCTCAAAAATGAAAGACAAATGGATCCCTTTTTTCTTTTATTCACATTGAGATTTGGTTTATTATACAAATAACACAACGAACATTAAGAACGAGTAAGCCCGTATCGTCAAAATTACTGCAAATTGTTTACATCGATATGCCATCTGAACTGACGGCAACATACATATTGATTTATTTATCATTAAGTATTTTACATAAAAAATTTAAAAAAAGATTACAAACTAATCTATATCTCTGAGTGAGACACAAAGGAAACACACACACACGCACACGCACACACACAGATACAGACATATATATATAGTCATCCGCAGACAGATGTGTTTCGCTGTATCACAGCTCATCTGTACGGTTAAACTCTGATTGCTTTTTAATCCAGGATTGAAACCCGACCAAATTCCTCCATAGTAACGCATCTGATATATTAGCCCTATGTGAAACTAATCTTGCAACAAAAAGGAAATTGATGCTGAGCATCAGGAAGAGACAACTGAAGTTCCTGGGACATGCAATGAGGAAGGAAAGCCTGGAGAACCTGATACTGACTGGTCAGATAGAAGGAAGGAGAGACAGAGGAAGGCAGCGGATAACATATTTGCAGGGCCTGATCAGGTGGATGACGGAACGGGGGTTGCCAGGAGCAACAGGAGCAAACATACTAAGAGCCACAAGGGATAGGGAGACGTGGAGATCCATGATCGCCTACGTCCTGAAGGGACAAGGCACATAGAAGAAGAAGAAGAAACTAATCTTAACCCTTCTATCCCCTCATCTGAGTTCTACGTTGCTGGCTACCTTCCCCTCTTCAGTAAGGACTCCAATGTTCATATGCATGGGTTGGTGTCTATGTCAGCGAACACGTTCCCTTAGCTAGGGTGTCATCTTTTGAATCCCCAGATCATTCTTTCATGTGCTTCCGCCTCTCACTTCTCAGCTCGATTAGCTATCTCTTCTTTCTCTACCGCTCTCCTTTTTCCCCTGACTGTTCGTTACTTGACATCATTTCTGACAATATCAACAAAACCATTTCTTCCCATCCCTCTGCCCATTAATTAGTGTTTGGTGACTTTAACGCCCACCACACCAAGTGGCTGAAGAACGCCGTCACCGACTCTGCTGGTGTCCACACCATGAACTTTTCTATCACCCAATCCCTTACGCAAGTAGTGAACTTCCCCACGTGTTTCTCAGACAGCCCTAACCGAAGGGACTCACTTCTAGACCTCTGCTACACTTCCATCCCAGACTCTGCACTACCAGACAACTCTGCCCACTCGGAAACTCTGAACACACTGTAGTGTCCGTCAATATTTCACTCCACTCCCGCCCGACCCATGATACCCAGACAAGTAGAATATCCTACTGCTATCAAAGTGCAGACTGGGATTCGTTCCGAGACTTCCTCTGTGACATCCCTTGGAATAACTTTTTAGTCTTCCCATCGAAGAATGTGCATCCGATGTCTCCTCCTGGGTTAAAGCTGTCATCGATGCCTTCATCCCTGCTAGGAATTTCCAGCTTAAATCTCATTCGTCTCCATGGTTCTCACCCGCTTGCTCAGCTGCCATTGCCCACCGGAATCATTTCTTCCGACTCTATCGTAACTACGCGTCGGACCAAAACAGGCGCCTTTTCACTTCAGCTCGTAATAAGTGTAAAAGGATACTTAACGAAGCTAAGATGTTGTTTGCTGCCAGAATGAATCAACACATAGCATGTTCTAAATTTGGCGCTAAAGACTACTGGCGACTCTGTAAAAGAGTACTTAACAAGAGCAAGTCCGCAATATCCCCGCTAATCAACAAATTTGAGGTCCTCACCTCCCCAGCAGATAAGGCTGAATGCTTTGCCTGCAGATTCTCTAACAATTCTAGTCTGGACTCATATGGAGTTTTTACACCCGACTTCTCACCTAGACCCGAGGCACAACAGAATGATGCCCACATTACACCTTCGCTTGTCTCTAAGATAATCTTAAAACTTGACTCTCACAAAGCGAGCGGTGGTGACGGAATCCCAGCCATAGTCTTAAAGAAATGTGCCCCTGAACTCTCTTCTGTCCTTTCTAAGCCCTACAACCTCTGCCTATTTGCTTCCTGCTTTCCTGCCTGTTGGAAATCTTCCTCTGTAGTTCCTATATTTAAAAACACTGGAGAAACCTTTGACCCTGCAAATTACCGCCCTATCAGCCTTCTTCCGGCCTTGGCAAAGTGTTCGAAGCCATTATCAACGCCGAGGTGGTTCAGCATCTCACAGCACACAGGCTCTTCTCGGACAAGCAATATGGTTCCCACTTCACCAGGTCTACTGTTGATATACTAACGACCATCACCGAGTACATATACCAGGCACTCGACAGGAATGGCGAAGCCCGAACCGTTCCATTGGATATATCTAAGGCGTTCGACAGAGTTTGGCATGCTGGCCTTCTATGTAAACTGCGGAGCTATGGTATAACTGGACATTTGTTTGAACTAATCCAGTCATTCCTCTCTAACAATGAAGGTGGTATTAAACGGACAAGCCTCCCAGAACTACCATACAAACGCAGGTGTCCCCCAAGGCTCCATCTTAGGTCCTACACTCTTCCTGATATACATTAATGATATCCTTGATTCCATAAGAGCCCAAATAGATTTGTACGCCGATGACACCACAGTTTACTCTCGCCTCCTACAAAAATCTGGTGTAGGCGTCAAAGCTAACCTCGCAGCCGAGATTGAAAACGACCTCCAATCCATATTGGACTGGGGTAAGAAATGGCTAGTAAATTTTGATGCTTCTAAAACGAAGCTACTCTCAATTAACCATCATCGACAATAGACCAGGCTTGCCTCCCAGAGAGTAAAGCACTACGCTTCCTTGGTCTCACACTTTCAGCGGACCTCAAATGGAATGACTATATCGAATCCATTGCTAAATCCGCTGATATGAAAGTCGGTTTTTTGTGTAGTGCCCGGAAGTTTTTTCCGTCTAAATCTATCCTGCACATATATAAATCTACCATCCGCCCGTGCATTGAATACTTCTGCCGTATGTGGTCGGGTGTCCCTGCTATTCTCCTCGGGTTTCTTGATAAGGTTTAGAGGAGGGTCTGTAATGTGATAGATACCGACTTGGCAGACCGCCTGCAGTCTCTCTCCCACCGGCGGGACGTGGCTTCCCTGTGTCTCTTCTATAAATACTTTCACGGCTTCTGCTCCGATGAACTTAGATCACTGGTGCCCCCTAAATACGAATTTGCACGAGATACTAGATTAGCAACTAGATCCCACCCTTTTACAGTGAAACCGATAAAATGCAACCGCAACTTCTACTCCAACAGTTTCTTTCCTCGCTCTTCCACACGATTGCTTCCCCGACGGATACAATCTCCAGGAGTTTAAATGTAAGGTCAATAGACACCTCCTAACACACTAACCTGCTCCCATTCTATCAAACACTTTTCCCGTCTGCCCAACCCTCATCCTCGGTATCCTAACTCATCTGTCACCTTCCTTCTGACATTCCCTATGTCTAACCACTCCTTCTCTTTACCTTCCCCTATGTAGCCCCATGCGCAATATTGGCAATGGAATGCCGTGCTAGGGGTGAGATAATTAATATATATATATATATATATATATATATATATATATATATAACATTAACTATAGTAATCACAATATCAATAGTAACAGAACTAACTCTGCCGAAACTAGTATTAATTAGGCTATAATTTCATTCGTCTTGTACAACCCACCGAGAACGAACTCGGAAGGAAAAGAAGGGGAATTAAAAAAAGAATCAAACGAAGTACAGGAACAAAAAGTCAAGCACTGTTAAGAAAAAAAAAACCAAGACAAATAACCTAACACTAAAGTGCTCAATACGAAAGTAGAGCAAATACAGAGAGAGAATCTAAGCAAGAGCCAACAACCTACCACGGTTCCGCCCAAAGGCTCGTCAGGGAAATTGGCTCACAACAAAGATTTAAAGTAGCAAATATATAGGAACTCAAATTAAAACAAAGAAGACACACAAAAAAGGAACACATTTAAGCGAAAGACTAATTCAGTAGGCAATTTTTCATATACTTGCATTTATGTAGGATTTCAACTAATGCAATAGCTAATTTTTCCTCCCTGCATAAATTACAGAATTTACGACCTTATTTATATTTCGGATATTTTTTTAGTATTTCCCATTTCAAAACGGGATCTGTATTCGTAGTTGTAAGATGCAATCTTATTTGCAATATTACTGTACTGTGCATCGTCCTGGAAATATTTATATAGTAATTAAAGAGCGCGCATTTATTTTTGTACAAAATTATCTGAAATGGTGAGAAAATCCACTTACTGTTAAATATCTCATAGAAAAATTTAGGTGCCGTAAAATATTTTCCTCGATGTCTGACAAGAGTGGGACTTTCTCCTACTGAGCCTGTTTTTGTTTTTATCGGTATTTGAAGAGAAACAAATAATATTTCATCCGCTTTGTATGCCACTGAAAATCAACAAATGCATTAAGTAAATGAAGAATTAATATATTTTTGATTTCAAATTTGCATTCTTCTTCGTTTTGCAAGTGTTTACATTGTTTAGTTATTAGCCATATAAACACGTGCAAACGAACATGAATGCAACTTGAAGGACAGAAAAAAGGTTACTGCTCCATTTATATCTTGTATTTGTAGATATTAATCTCAGGCGTACGGGGAATCGCTTTCTACTGTTCATGGACCAACAGAAAGAAATAATTTAAGCTTTGACAGGCAGGCTAAATAAGCCTGATCTATATCATGATAACATAGATGACGTCACTGAAAACACATGATTTCTAACCAAGTGAAAAAAATAATCAGTTCATAGTTCAACCAGTCAGTTAATTGGCATACGTGGTACACGCATGGGCTATCATGTCTCTTTCGAGACATGACTAACTGGGCAGACGATTATCTTGCACTAGGTTCTGCGGTAGACTGGTTGCCAACCAAGGCTATAGAACCCAATCTGTCCTGTTATTTAACCCATAACTGGAGGGAAGTTACAGATTAACTTATTTCCCCAAGGTAATTTGCGCGTAAGTGAATGCAAGGAATTCTAAGAGAATTCGAAATCGGTTCTCCGATTTCTTGTTCCAAGCGGATATCCACTGCACTACAACACACAACCAGTCACCAAAATTCAGGATTTTTAACATCTTTAAAATAAATAAAATTCATCTGCCTGATGCGATTACTATTTCTTACCTTAAAAAAATGATTTTGAAAATGCGCGCAATACTCGAATATTTATGAATAGAATATACGCTGTTTTAATCCAGGAGTAGACCGACACCTCATTGTATAAATTATTAGCTGTCACTGTCTTGTCATACCGATTTGTCTTTGTATGTTTCTTTGAGCACGCCTGATTAGACCCCCTGCCAAAAGCAAACTTTTGTTTATTGTCTTGGCACGGACTTTCTATCTTCTGTTTCAGTTTATTAGATCTGGACACTGAGATCTTTTATTGAAATGAAAACTTGAAATTCAAAGCGAGTTTGTTAACAGAAACAAAATGTTTTTCCTTGCACAAATTCTCAAAAGATACTATTAACCAAACTTATATTATCATTTTGGAGAAATCTAATTCTAACATTCGTAATTTTTAAGGGATTATTTTTCTGAAGTAGTTAACAAAATATCCCTAGATGTTGAGGTGTGAAACGAAAACTGTCTACCCAGCTAGATTAAGTAAAGCGTTCTTTATTTCCTGTCCTATAGCGATAGTGATTCAGAGTTTAATTTGGTTTAGATTATTTAGTTTTGCATATCAAACATCAATTGGTTATTTAATGTCGGTAAGTTTTTTTAAGATAGGTTTGTATGAATAGAATATGCATAATTTGTACGAAGTCAGTTTGTAGATCATGTTTCATTGACGTCCTTTTCTAAAGAGGTTTTTACCGAGACCAATGCATTGCTATTAAATGTTATTCTTCAAAAGCCTGTTGCTTGTAATTTTACTATAAAAATATATTTTTATACTTTCATATTTTTTTCAGTCAAAATTGGGGGCTAACTTTTTGAAATATCCGGACCCTAACAGGTAATACCATTTTGGGTCAGAGTTGATCTGAGAACCAAAACCTCATAGGCTCCCGGGCAGTGGTGTTTGTGACAGATGTAGTTTATTGTCATACACAGGACGAATTATTCATAAGTCTTTTAAAAAATAGTTGGATACACGTACACCTTTGTCCTCAAAACGATATAACATAAACACTAAAAAAAGGTTTACGATTTAGTAGGCAGGAACGTTGTAATAACACAAAAAAGATGATAACAATATAGTTGAGGAAAGTCGTCGGCAATTTTGTGTGGAGTTATGACGATATTTCGACGCTAAATTCTAGTGAACTGTTTGTGCTGGAAGTAAGACATGGAACAAGGAGGTAGATACAATAGAGTGTATTAGTATAACAAGAAACAAGATATTCAAAGGAAGTGTTAATAATAAGTAATATAGAAATAAGTCCGAAGATATTACTACGCTGCTTATTGCCTGACTAGTAGCTGTCGTTTATTGCAGCTAACCGCCTTCATTAATTGCTTTTAACTGATTTTCCGGAAGTCACGCAGGAAAGACTAATGTGAAACGACTAGTGTTGGAGAAGTATTTTGTTATGTTTAGTTGAAGAAGTATTTTGTTATGTTTTGGGGATATGTTTTTATAAATTAACTGAAAACGTTTAAGGTTGCGTCAAATTAGGCCTAGCATAAAACTGTCAAAATTATATATTATATTTTGGCATATTTTAAGCAAAAGAATAATATCTGTACTGAGAAAATGACAAGGTAAAATGAACTTGATTTTCAAATTCAGCGTGAAAAAAATAACTCAAATCATCTGCCCATTGCCCAACAAAATTTCTGTCGAAAAATATGTTGACCAATGTTATTTTCATGTTTCGAATTTTACAGTAATTGTGGGAGAGACTTATAAATAAGAATAACTTTTTTTACAATATATTTTACAGATTGGTATCATATTCAAAGACAAAGACCTACTCAAAATAGTGGGACTACTGAAGTGCGGGGATTTATGTATGGTAAGTGTAACAGATAAGAGGCGCATTTTATGAGAATATGTGGAGAAGTTTAATGGTTAGACCTAAACTTGAGAAGATTAAGATTTTAATGATCGGAAAAGAATCATCTATGGAGCATCTTCCGCCAAGTAATTGCTCACTGGGATAAGATATTCAATTGAAACTTAGTTATTACTAATGAACTAGAAAGAGAATGAGATTGGTTTGTTTCATTTTTCGCGATATTGCGTCTCTTATCTGTAAGGACTGGATTTGGTAGAACTAAATATTTTCACGGAAATTATCAATAAATTTAGCAAAGTCTTGTTTGTAGGAAAAGGGTTGTAGAGTTGAAAATAATTCATCACCCGCAAGGGCGTGTATAGTATTTTTTAACAGAGTTATATCTATTGGATTAATAACAAATGATGCTCGTAGAATCCTTTTACATTTGTGCGTTGAAATTGTTTCTTAGCAATGTTGAGTTAGACAACATTGTCGATTGGGAAGGAGAATTTTATTTCACATGGTTGAAATAATTTATTTTTTATTAGTTTGCCAATATTGTCAAGACTTTTCTTTTTGTAGGGGAAAATATTTTTAATTTTCGAAGGTTTTGAAGTAATTTTCTCATCACGCAATTTTCTAGACCTATTTTTTATTTTGTAAGATTTTATGAACCTGGGCTACCTCTATCTCGCTAAGACTTTGTGTTGTAAAACGATTATTAGTTTGTGAATTTATTTATCTTTCCTGTTGCTTTGCCTACATTTCCTTTGCATGTATTGTTTCCTAAGTATTATATTTGCTCTATTCTTTTATTTTGCTTCTAATTATATTAATCTTGTCAATACTGATGGGCATTTCTACCAATTATATTTGACTAACGCCAACTAAAGTACAATATATTTGTATAGTTGATGAAATTTCTCGATTAGAACTAATTTTAAGTGAAAATAGAGATATTGGCAGTAAATTTACATGGGATGTTTCTAAATTGTTTAGCACAATCGCATTTAAACAAGAAAATATTCTCGCACATTGGTGTTGACCCAAATGTCCATTTTTATATCACTGCTGCATATATATATATATATATATATATATATATATATATATATATATATTTTCCTGCGTGACTACCGGAAATTTTTCATTGCTACATGGAAATTTCTATGTTTCGAGATTAATTCTCATCATCAGGCAATCCTGGTGTGGTTGTGCAGACGATTTACATTCAAATGACAAATACTTTCGGTTTACTGTGAATGTATGTGGTTGTTTTTTGTGTGTGTGTGTGTTCGGCTAATCAAAATGGAGATTCACTTAGGAATAGGGTAAAGGAAAAAGAAAAAAGAGGAGGAAAAAAGTTGGTTAACACGTAAATTCCTCGAGGTCAAACCCCTAAGTG
>JBBBDQ010001232.1:3172500-3297500 GCA_037127315.1 Ascarosepion bandense | reverse complement strand
GAGGAAACTACAGGCATCACGAATTTAATGGCAAGATAACATAACTTATACTTAGGTACATTATGACACATTCATGGTGTTGGAAAGAAAGCTGATCTCATTCAGAGTAAGTGTGGTTAGCATATATAGGTTTTGATGTCAAATTTTCTAATCAATGTTTCATTCGTACATATGTTAATGAACATAAACCTCCATCCTCAGATCTTTCTAATATTTGGCGCAAATGATTTTCGTTATTAATAGATATACGAAAAGCCGAAAAAATGATTTAAATTTTGCCTAAACACAAACTAGCAATACAAATTAATTATTGAAATATGTTCTACTATGGTTGAGTTACTGGAATTTTGAAAATTAAAATTTAACCCTCATCTACGGGTTAAAACCTCTCTCTTTAGCTTTGGATGGTAGCTCGCCAAGTAAAATCCAATTTGGGATATAAAGTCAGTTGGATATTCGGCTTACTAAAACAAAATGGGGAAAAAAAAACGAAGCTAACCTCTACTTGAGTACAATCACTTCGTATGGTTTGGTTTCGGCTTAACAGATATTGGACACTTCGACGTGGCGTATTGGTTCACAAGATTGCCTCGTCAGATCAATTACGACTGAATATGTGAATCCGATTCTTGCCACAATTTGACATTTGCCATATGTATACTACGCCTAGAAAAAATTATTTGGTCACTTCGTCGTGATGTAATGATTAGCAGTTTTGTCTCGCAATAAATTTACGACTAAATATTGAGTTCGATCCTTTTAGGCTGTTCATACTTTCGGTTTTGGGACACATATAGGCTTTGATTAGAAAATCAACATACTCCACAGAGTCTTCAAAGATTTAAAAAGTAGAAGAAAGAAATACTTTGAAAATATACACTTATTTAAACGGCCAAATATCCAACTGGCTTTGTATCCCAAGTTGGATTGCTCTTGGCGAGCTACCATCCAAGGCTAAAGAGAGCGATTTGCCTTGTTATTTAACCCGTAGATGAGGGTTAAATTTTAACAATTTGTCGTTACTTTATGTTTTGATTTATTATCATACACTAATACAAACAACAATGGATGGAAAAGAATTAGAAGAATGTATATAATTATATAGATATCTGCTATGAATTTGTCAATTTTCAAAATTACATAATCAATTAGGATATATCAAGAATTATAAAAAAAGATAAGAGAAAGGAAACTCACACTCAGATTAATGGGGAGAGAGTTTAACTTCCTTGAACTTAAAAGAGCTTGGATAACCTAACCATCAAAGGATATACTGAGTGAAGGAGATGTATGAAAATAAGCTGATCTTGTCTGAACACATAGAGAAATGATGAGGGTGTGAAATTTAAGAAAGGTTGTATACTTCTTGTGTCCACAAAGTTCAAGAAGTTGTGGACAGTCATTATCGTTTATGACCTGACTACCCACAATGCCCAGGAAAATTAGCTAGCATGGATTCCACTTTTATGAAATTCATCTATGATAGCTAAACTTCATGAATTTAAGCGCAATACCTTTGGCATATGCATTAAGGTGCAGTGGATATGGACTCGGAACGACAAATCGGAGAGCAGAGTTCGAATTCCAGTTGAATTCCTCCCATTCACTTACGCACAAAAACCCTTAGGAAAGGTTTAATCCGTCTCTTCTTTCCAGTTATGTGAGAAATAATAGGACCGATTGGGTTCTATAGTCTTGGTTGTCAATCATTATACCGCAAAAAAGTACTGGCATTCTAATACGGGAAAAATATTCTGCCCAGTCAGTCATGTTTTTTTTTAGACATAATCTCCCAAGCATGTATCACGTATGGCACATATCTGACTGACTACAGAGTTTGTGTTGACATGCAGTAGAGATTGTTTCGGAATTACACACATCAACTTCTGGGAATCCAACTTTTCTTCTTCCACCCATGAGTAAAATAGCAGGATAGATATTATTCTAGAAATTTGGTTGGCAACTAGTCTACTGCAGAAAGAAATGGCAACCTACTGCGGGAAAATCTTCGTCTTAGTTATGTCTCTAAAGAAACATGATTGCCCGAGCGTGTTTCACGGAGGGCACTTAACTGATTGACTGACTACAAGGTATTCCTTAACTCTGAACACATAGGAAAATGCATATTTCCGAGAAATAACATTTTCAGTATTTTTTAACTGGAATATTTACAAATAACATATTCAATATGATTTTCATCATTTTTCATGAAAATTTTGATACGTCTTTCCCGATTCACGTAAACTTGATGCAGTAAAACGTATATTCATCAATTACGTCGATTTGTATTAGGTTCACTCTTCCAGTGTTCAATAAAGTGTGTCGCATCAGTGGTTTTTATCGAGGACACATTCTTCTTTATCATACCACGGAAAAATCATCAGTTTTTTCTTCTTTGGAAAAATTTTATGTATAATCTGGGAAAGTAAAATAAAATGAAATGTCCTAAGTGTCCAGACTTAAGGTACACCCAGTGATTTGGCAAAAAAGTCCGAACATTTTACATTTGGACTGCTTAGATTTAACGGTCATTTCTTTGCTAACAGTTTTTTTAATGCACCTCTAGCATGTGAAACTCTCTTCCGGATTCTTGCTTCCCAGCCAACTTGATCGTTAAAAAAGTTAAATAAATTCCATCATTAACATCCGCCTTTTCAATTGCTGTTCTTCTGTTGTTCTCTTTCTTTCATAGTATTTTTAAAATATGCTCTAAGACTCAGTAACGGCTTGCTTCTTAGTGCTTTTATTGCTTCGTCTTTGGTGTATTGATTCAAATATAATTATAATTATAATTAAATATAAGTGAAGTTACACGATCCAAAATGTTTACGGTGTTTACATCTTCCAAAACCTGACTTGAATTATCCTGTTTCAACGATGTAACTGCAAAGTAAACGAAACTCATGCACATACGCCCCTATGCGCGCGCACGCACACACACACACACACACACACACACACACACACACACACACACACACATATATATATATATATATATATATATATACTACTGGCCATAATTATTAGCTACCCCAGTTTTAAAAACATGATGCATTTCGAATTAATTTTTGTATTTATTGCCAAGTGAGTAATACCAAATGAAAATAGAATGGTTCTTTTGTTAGTGTAGTGTATATATATGTTTGGAGGTACAAAATTTGTAAAAATCTATTAACAGTCTTAAGAGCTTTTTCGTCCAATATCTCATCAGGAAAGAATCGTCGGAACTAACAATCAAACGTAAAAGACAGGAACGAAAATAAGGAGCACCCCACCAAATAAAAAAAATAAAAATCACGCTAAAATAAATATACATATACATATCTATATTTATAACTTGGAAAATCGCGTGTAAATAATTACCGAGGGACAGTTAAAACAAAATATCCCACAAAAAAATAAAGAGACTTCAATAAATTCTTCTGCCGTCAAGGAGAAGGCATTCGTAATGATATGCAGACTGATTCCAAAATCTTTATTTATTATTGTAACCAGCTGCATTTAAAATTTATTTCCTTTACGACTTGGCAAAGGCTATATTCACTACTAGGTGTTGAGCAACAGCCGATTCCATATTTGTAGACAGAAGAAAACATATGTTCTCTATTTTGCCCTATCGTACTTTAGAAGGTGCATGTTGATTAATTCTTGTTTCCAAATGTAAGGTTTTTTGCCCTACATAACAAGCAATGAACTGACAATTAAATTCATATGGCAAATTACTTAATTTGATGCAGGGCAATTCATCCTTACGAAAAGTCGCAGACCTAGTCCGAAAAATATAATACAGAGCAACAGACGGAAAACAACCTGCTTAACTAAGATTCGGCCTTTATCCACAATGCAAGGAACCTTTAATTTAACTGAACATTTAGCAGGCCCCAGGACATGAGGAGAATGAAATTCACTAGTCTTAGATATATATATATATATATATATATATATATATATATATATAATCTCTAACATAATTAAGTAACAAAATCACTAAAAAGTAGTTATTTTGTTTCAACGTCTTGAAACGTGATGGTGCTTCATGTCAAATGAAGAGTTTTAAAAGATTCAAATCTAACCAAACATACTAAACGGTGAAGATATTGTTACGTAGGCTGTGATATGCAATCAAAATAGAAGTAAATGCGAATTGAAAAACATGAAGACGTACCATAAAAACAATTTATTAGATTACTAATATTAATTATAATATATATAATTAATATATTTAATATTAATTATAATATATATAATTAATATATATATATAAATAATATATAATTAAACAATTTATTAGATTACTAATATTAATGATTCATTAAAATAGATTTCCGTATTATTAACTGAATATTAATTTCACTTAAAAAAATAAAATTAAAATTCATTTTAATTAATTAAGCATTAATGCTAGAAATTACAAATTTTAAATTCTAAATTCAACTAAGCAGTTTGTTTAAAGCATTAATTAGCTATTCAAATATGAAACGTGTAAAAGAGATAGATACGCATGTATATAAATATATACATACACACACATGCATACATATATATGTGTGTGTGTGTGCGTGTGTGTGTGTGTTTGTGTAATATAAAGGAATGTGAATTAATACGTACACATAAGGGATACACGCACATATATGTGTGCATATGTATATATATTTATCAAAATTTTCTATTTAGACACCCCTTATAGAATATTTCCGTGTTTGCTCCTCCCGTTTTATCTCATTAGTAGAACTTAACATCATTTCATCCCTGCAATAGCAAGACGATATTATTTTAAAGGGATTTTGTTTTTGAAAAAAAAAAAAAAAAAAAACATTTGTCTGTATCAAATATTACATCATATTACCTTTTTACTATTTTTCCCGTTTCCCTTTTTCCTTTCTTCTTTCCCTTTTCTTTTTCTATTTTATATTCCGTCCGTGCATGGAGTACTGCTGCCATTTATGGTCAGGTGCCCCTGCCGTTCTTCTCAGTGTTCTTGACAAGCTCCAAAGGAGAGTCTGCAATGTGATAGGTACTGATCTGGCGACTCGTCTGCAGCCACTTTCCCATCGTCGAAATGTGGCCTCCCTCTGTCTCTTCTATAAATACTTTCATGGCTTCTGCTCGGATGAGCTTAAGTCACTGATGCCTCCTCAACAGGTGTTTACCCGTTCAACCAGACTGGCAACTGGGTCCCACCCATTCACAGTCAGGTTAGCCAAACGCAGACGACAATTCTACTCCTGCAGCTTCCTCTCTCGCACTTCCCGCCTGTGGAACTCACTCCCGTATTCTTGCTTTCCTGACGGCTACGACCTCCAGAAATTTAAAAGCAAAGTTAATACTCACCTACTAACCAATGGCCTCTAGCTCTCTCCCCTCCCCTGTATAACCTTCCCTTTCTCTCCGCCCATGTATCTGTCATTGCACCTGCTTTCTCAGCTTTCTATTGTTCCTTTCTAACTAGCTTGTACTCCTCACTCTTTTCTAATTAATCTTTTTACATTTATGTAACCCCCTGCACATCAGTGGCGTTTCTGCCTTGCTCGGGGTGAAATGATTAAAAAAAAAAAAAAAAATTCATCTATCCTATTTTCCCTCTCTCCTGGCGTTTCTTACGACGGTTGTCTGGCGTGTTTTGTCTTCTATCTTTCTCCCATTATCTCTCTTTAAACCCTTTCCCTGTCTACCCAGTTGTTTTCTTTTTTCCTCTTCATTTTGTTCCCCTTTCTCGTTCCCCACTTACATTCCTATGACACGCATATTTTTTTTTATTTCTTAACAAAGATGTAATCTAAAACCATTTTCATTATGTTTTAAATTATTTTCGACGTCTTTCTTTTTCTTCTTTCTTCCCAAGCCTCCGTATCAATATCTAGACGACATTCTTCTAACAAAATCTATTCTCTCTTGTAACACGTCTCTCATTATTCTTATTTTAATGTATTTTACTTTTTCTTTCTTTCACAGAATCTTCCGGTTTATGAAATTCTTTTTGAGCAAAATTCCGGTATATGAAATTTTACTGTATATGCATAATAAATACATTTCCCTTGTTTCCTAATCATATTGTAACTAAGACTCTATCTTCAAGCAATCATTTTATTGTGACTAACGGAATTATTCATTTTGAAAAAATGATGGTTTTTAACTTACAAGGTATAAATAGATTCTCTAAAGTTTCCTCAATTACAGGTGTATATAAATATATTCTTAACTTGTCTGTGTTAAAAGGTTATCAAGTTTATCTCTATTTCCGCTTTTTATATACGACTACTACCTTGTATTTTAAATAAATAAATACTTTTACTAAGGCATTATTCAAACACAAATAGTTTTAAAAAAAATTAAAAACCAATATAAATAAATAAATTTTGGTGATTGCGAATATAGATAAAAATATATTCAGATATCTGTATTAAATATCCTCTAGTAATTAATATGGTTTTAAACAAAAGCAACAACTAAAATCCTAATATTTACATTTTGGCATTAAATAACCCCTAGAGGTTGATATGTCGCTAAACAAAAGCAATGAACAGAATGCAAATATTCCGATCTCGGCATTGAATAACACTTAGAGGCTTATATTTCGCTGAACCCAAACAACCAATATTTCATGTTGTTAATTCATGTAAAACAAGTTGTATTACAAATTGTAACTCCTACGTAAAACACAAATACCATCGATTATATTAATTATGCCTATAGAACATTCCACCATATATTCAGCTGTGAAAAAAAAATTCTTTATAACTTCATAGCTCCCAATGAAATTAAATGTCAGCATTAAATGACCCATAAGGAGTTGATATGCCTTTTAACAAAAAAAACAAAAAAACAAAACAAAACAAATCAATCGAATATTTTATTCACTAATAATCAAAATTCAAAACATTATCTTTTCAACAATTGAAAATATCATTTGTATCGGATTCCAAGAAGAATTAATAGCAAAATAATGGCAATTAATTTTTTTTATTAAGCTTGTTCTTCATGAAGACAGTGAAAATTACTAGACAGTTAATATCCTTACTTTTCGTTTGGGGTCAGATAAAATTTTTAAGATAATGGCTAAACTTCTTAGCATAAGCAGTTTATACTGGAATCTTGTATAAAAGATATTGGTTACGATCAACTAGTCAAAAACATATAAAATATTATAAGAAAAATGCCGAAATAATATATTACTTTTTCCAAAGAAGGCCTATATTTTACAATCGAACTGAATAAAATTTGCTTTAATTACGTTTTCTTTTTAAGTATTTACACCGTTCGGACTCTTCTCCTCATCTTTCGTGGCATTTGTGCGACGTTTCGGCTGTTGTGCTCTCCGGCCTTCTTCAGGTGCTAGAAATCTCGAACAGAACACTTTATTACAATCACTGTTGTATATGAACACCATTCCTTGTGGAATTTTGTGAAAATAATGAGTTACCTCCATCTAACTCTCTAAATTACTTGGTCACCACTGCTTTAGCCTAGTATTGAACTCATAACTCTTTGAGTCAAGACACAGGAACACACACACAACCCCATACACACGCACACATCAATATATAATAAAACATTATGAGGAAAACTTAACGAATATTTAGATGATTATAAGTCAAGAACTATTTTTGACAATGTAAATTTACTTTGTCTCATTCAGACCGGTGGAAAATAAATAACTTTAACCAGAATATTTAAAAAATATAACAGAGGAAGTGAAGCTTGTATTAGTTAAATCTGAAATGAATTGAGAATAGATACATCATATCATACATAATACAGACAAAATAACATACATATTTACTCACAGATACATTAAAAAATTTAAGAAAATATATACGTTCACTAAAACAATTTTTGATTTAGACAGACGCAAAAATGAGGACAGATACAACATATATGTACTCACAATTATATAAAAATTTAAAGAATATATGCTCACACAAAATAAAGAAAGAAAGGATAAGACATTTAAATCCACATTTATTAATAACTAAAAAACCAAAAATATGGGGATTGGAGGAAAGAAGTCAAACGAAAATATGCTACAGTCACAAATAATAAATTACACAAAAATTGCAATGGGAAAATCTATATCTACAGAGACCTTTCAAAAGATCCACTTTAAACATTTCACTTTCTTTAAAAATCACTACAACTATTTTTTAAATCCTCCTAAAAAATTCCTTTTTTGTTTAAAAAACGGACAGCCGTTAAAAACATATCCACGACAGAAAATATTATACAGAAATTACATATGCATCAAGTAACATACAATTTCGAAAAATCTAAGGTGGTCAAAACAATAAAGTCCTAAGTATTCAATATTACGGAAACATAAGTCAATGTTCAGCCGACTTAAATACAGAGAAATCTAAACTTATTTATAAATAGAACTTTGTCTGTGTGTGTGTGTGTGTGGGTCTGTGTGTGTACGTTACCTATAGACTCCGAAACGGCTGAACCGATTTTCTTGAAAATTTGCACAGTTATACTATAAGCGTCTGCGAGGGTTGTTAGCTAGGTTTTGTGTCGAAGTACCCTCGAAAAATATCGAAAATCGATAATCGAAAAAACAGGGCTATAGAAGGAATGGTCCAATTTTAATCAAATTTGATACACTCATAGACAAAGACATAAGAAACGATATTCAGAAGTTTCAAGGTTTCAGTTCTTACAATAGTGCAAAAAAGCAATAATATATATATATATATATATATATATATAAAAGGCAAGATGTTTGTGTGTGTGTAGGTTTATCTGACTTTATGTCTGTATTTTTTTCAGCCCTTTTATTTTAGTTTTTGCTTCAAGTTTGGCTCTAAGAACGTATTATAGTTCTTAGTCTCAGCCATTATACCATTTACTCAGAGGACTTATTTACCCTTCAAAAGTCAGTTTACAACGAAATAAACTTATTTGATATCGATACCAAGAAATCAAAATTTGACTTACATCTATTCATTTTTCTTTCTGTCTACGGTTTCGAATTAACTGGAAACAACTTTTGCATTTAACCTTTCGTGCCAACGTCCAAAGAGTCTGAGCTCCAGGACCATGGATTAGCTTTAAAGCTTTCATTACACCCGAGCAACGCCTTGCTATCCTGCTAGTAAATATATAAATAAGTGAAATAAAACCTTTAAGATTTAAAAGCATTTAACAAGAAAATAAAAAAGAAAAGGAAAATATTAAACTACATTATAAAATTAATAAAAAAATATTGATAATAAATTAAAAATATATTATAATAATAATAATAATAATAACAACAACAGCAAAACACTAAACGTTTTATCTAATTAATAATTCTTATTAGATGATCTCCGTTTTCACGGATCTGCCAATCTCTTTATATATAAGTCGGATGTGCGTTGTAGTGCAGTGGGTATCAACTCGGAACGGTAAATGGGGGAGTTCGAATTCCATTTAAATTCCCTACATTCACTTAGTTATGTGTTAAATAATAGGACAGATGTGTTCTATAGTCTTGGCTGGCAACCAGTCTACCGCAGAAAGCAATGGCAACCCACTGAGGGATAATCTTCTGCCCAATCACTCATATCTCGAAAGAGACATTATCGCCCAAAACCTGTATCACGTATGACACTTAACTGACTGAATATATATATAGTCATCCGCAGACAGATCTGTTTCGCTGTCTCACAGCTCATCAGTATGGTTAGACATCCGATTGCTTTTAACCCAGGATTGAAACCCGAACGAATTGGCGTCAGTCTGCAATACTGTCTACCATTTGTGGCACTATTTAGAGTATCATGCGTTTTGCCATCATCAAATGCATGAGTTAAACTGACAGTTAAATAAATGTCAATTAAAGTTCACTCGATGTTCATGGAAATTAAATCCTCTAATATTAAGTTAATGAAATAAATTTAGGAAATTTTTGACAATTCTAAAATCAAATGCATTAATGCATTTGAAAAACGTAAAGTCAAATCTAGTTCAGAATACTGCGTTTACACTTCATACAGCGAATCTTCCTTCCGTATACTGGCTGGCTACAATCTCTAAGAATTTAACTGCAATGTTAATTGCCGTCACTTATCAATTTGAATCCATACATTCTCTTCTCCTTTCTGCATCACCCTGTGTATCTTGTTAGTTTTTTTCCTTTCTCACTCTACTCTCGCAACTGTCTTCACATCCGTATTCCCATCCTTCTCTTGCCCTTTCTCTGACACCCTCTGTAACCAGTTTGTCTTTCTCTTCGCTCTCCTCTTATATATACTTTCACTCTTCTCTTTTGTAGAACCCTTCGCACTCGAGGTGATACCACCTTGTTTGAAATGAAACGATTAAAAAAATGAAGTTAGTAATTAAATATGAAAAAAAATCGTAAATATAACTTTACTGGGTTTAACCCAGCCTTCAGTCGTAACGTCCTATCTAATATTTGTAAAATTTTCCTGTACTTAATTAAAAAATATCTATCATTCACACACACTAAAAAATATTCAGCAAAAACAATGTTAATATCAGTTATATTGCGTTAAGAACATAAATAAATATATTGCACAACATAATACTACGATATAAAACAAATAATTGCCCTTCATAAACAGCATCCGACACCCTACTAATAACAACAACGACCATTCTAAAAATAATTGCAACTAACTAAGAATTAAACCTCCGCTTTAAATGGCCAATGTATGTCATAAAGTATTGTTCATAGAACTGTAGTTTAACACTAACACCTGGTTTCTAGAACACCGACGACTTCTATGGACATGGAGAAGCCCAGGAGGCGACACTAAGAACCAAATAGACTACATAACTATAAACAAAAGATTCAGAAACGCAGTGGTCTAATGCAAACATATCCAGGTGCCGACTGCGGAAGTGACTATGTCCCAGTTATCTGCAAACTAAGAATAAAACTCCGGAGAATGAAAAGCCCAGCACATCACCAAGGCTGCAATACAACACGCTTGTAAATGACCTCACCCTACAGAAAGAATACACTAACAGCGTGAGAAAGAAATATGAAGAACAAATTGAAGAAGGACACTCAAAATGGGACTCACTAAAGGGAGCGATGGTGAAATCAGCGAACATCATTGCCCCTTTCTTTATTTCTTTCCCGCTTTCTTTATTTCTTTCCCTCTTTCTTTATTACTTTCTATCTTTTATTATTACTTTCCCTTTTTCCTTATTGCTTTCCCTCTTTCTTTGTTACTTTCCCTCTTTCTTTATTATTTTCCCTTTTTCTTTATTACTTTTCCTCTTTTTTATTACTTTCCATCTTTCTTTATTGATTTTCCTGTTTCATTATTATTTTCCGTTTTTCCTTATTACTTCCTCTTTCTACACTGCTTTCGCTTTTTCTTTTTTACTTTCCCGCTTTCTTTATTCCTCTCCATATCTATTTATTACTATACCTTTTTCTTTATTACTTTCCCTCTTTTTTATTACTTTCCCTTTTTCTTTATTACTTTCCCTTGTTACACTATCTCACGCGGTAATGCTTTCCCTTCTCCCGCGGGGATGCTTTCCTGTGGTTAGTTTAAAACAACGGAGAGAGAAATTTGAAATTGGTGATATTATTAATATCACGCGATGTGAGCTTAGAAAAAAATAATTTTAGTACCATCAAGCGCTTCTAAAAATACGGGAGCATAAAATAAAGTTATTTTGGATAAATATACATTTCTCGTCTTTCATGATTTACGCCTCTTTTCATGTTCAATATGGATTTCTCTTGGATTTGAAATATATTCCGCTAATCTGAAAACGCGTAGACAACACAAGTGTCAGAGTGATTTGATAAGGTCACGCAGATGTCAAGGCCGCTGTGTAGCCCAGTAGTCTGAAATGACCCGAGCTGGATTCGGTTCGGTGTGAGTTGGCATAATCTCACTGGTCGAGCTAAGATATCCGCAAATCGAAGGGGCGGAGACTGTGTTTCATTGGCCCAAGACTGTGAGCCGGCCGGATGCCCAGGGGATGGATAGAAATTCGTTATAAAAATAGATGCTCGACACGAAAAAGTCAGTTGTAGAGCTAATTGTTCAGATTTTGGGTAGAATGCCACCAACGTCAGCACCCACACACACTCCGCCAGCGGCCGCTCCGATTCGGCACATTCCGTCAGATTCCGTCAAGAACCCGAAAGAACTTTGCTATTTTAGAAGTACATTTCAACGCTAACAAAACTTAGAGTAAACATTTCAATTAACGATTAGAAGCTAGATGCTTTTGGCGAACTTTCTCACTCCGTTGTAAAAATCATTTTCGACGATTGTATATCATTTTCGACAACTGTATTCCTGGGAAAAGACAGACATTGTTTTTTTCTTTATATAAAGACATTCTACGTAGCTCTCCATGCGTGTTCGACTTCGTTCATTTATTTCATTAATTTTATTTTTTATTTTTATTTTTTATTTTTTGGTGCCGTGTTTATTTTTTTCATCTCTTAAAGGTAAACCAGTGTCCAGACTGGCTAAGAGGGACGACTATTGAAATTGCACGACGAGACTTCTGGGATCTAATCACAACGTGGGACAGTAGTCTGTTGTTGCAAAAGACGTCCTGTAGTCCAGCATTTGTGGCGACATCATCGGACGGGATCGCCGCGACCGGGTGGCAGTGTCACAACTGGGATCGTCACGACCGTCATCGAGAACGAGCGTCACATTAGACAGACGGCCAGCCAAGTGAGGCGTCACACTCTAGTGCAGTTTTGACCAGGTTCAGGCTTGAGGGCACCATTCCGGCCTGTGGTAGTATCACACCCTCTTTCTTTAATACTTTCCCCTTTCTTTATAACTTCATATTTCTTTATACTTTCCCTTTTCTTTATTACTTCCCATCTTTCTATATTACTTTCCCTTTTTCTTTATTTCTTTCCTTCTTTCTTTATTTCTTTTCCTCTTTCTTTATTACTTTCCCGCTTTCTTTTTCCCTCGCAAATATTAGTTAACACTTTTTCATTAACCCCTTTTTATTTTAGCTTCCTGTATAGTTTAATTTATAATTTTGATGTTAAATTTTATTTTTTAATGTTATTTTAATTTCAATTTTATTTAAATTTTAAAATTTAGAAATTTTATTTACGAGTAATATCAGAATATTTAAATTTATAAACTTTTACATTATATTATTTACGTTCATTTAATTTCTTCTTTCTGCATTTTAAAATTTCTTTTTATTATTTTATACTTTAATTTTAAATTTTGATTTTAATTTTTATCGACATGTACTCTTAGAATATTTTAAAACAGCAGTATTTAACTTTTTTCAGATTTAATTTCCATAAATATCGAGTGAACAAAAATTCATTCAAATCTAATAAATTGTCAGTTTGAAATATGCACCTAACATTTAAATAACACATAAAATTACTAATCGTGGCATAGACGTAATACAGTGTGTATATTTATTTTATATATATCTCATTCAGTAATGAATTAGAGCACTCTGCGTGTTGAGCGTGTAAAATGATAATATACATGCTAAAAAGTTTACCTTCTTCTACCGAGCGCCCATAGACCAGAGGTAGAATCGCCGACTAACGCCATTTCGGTCGGGTTTCAATCCTGGGTAAAAAGCAATCGGAATCTAACCGTACTGATGAGCTGTGATACAACGAAACAGATCTATCTGTGGATGACTATATATATATATATATATATATATATATATATATATATATATATAATACAGCACTGTTCATACATTGACCACGGTTTTATTAAGACCTGAATGATAATACTATGGACATGTGCACACTAATATGTATACTTAGGTATTCAAGTCGGTATAATTTTGGATTTCTTTTTTAATTTGCAGAAATTTCTTTGATTGTTGTATTATTGTTTCTCTCTTTCTTTTTCTCTTCCGGATATTTCATTTTATGTTTCTATCTTTCTTTTTCCTAGCGGGCAATTGATTCTAGTTTCTTTCTACACCTCGATCTACAGGTCAAATACTGGCTACAGTTGACAACCGGACCTAGGTCTGTTATCACTTGGACTGACCAAAAAGTTAAAAAGAATTATTTTTTAATTTACTGGCAGTAATCATGTGTTTGAATGGTTGCAACTTTCTTTAAAATATTCTTAATAGTAAGTCAATTTTTGCTTAATTTTAAACTTTTCATGCTTTATTGAACGTTTGCTTTTTTTTTAACTTGGCAGAAATTTCTTTGGTTGTTGAACTTTAACCAAGTCAAAAGTTAGCAATTCATCACCCCATTTTTTAATAATTGGAGTAAATAGACCAAACTATCGCCCAGTTCACACTCCACCCATGACTATTGAACAGGTATAGAGGCTTATCTCTTGTTTCCTGTTTAGGATGTAGTTTCCGGCTTTCTCTTTTCTCTTCTCAGACCTCAGTATTGGTGCTTCCGTGATTTCCTGCGATGCTTTTTGTTGGTGGCCACTTCCCATCATTGTGAGGGTACCAGGTTGGCAGTATCCTGGTTGCTGATTCCGACTGGTAGTTAGGAGCCCTAATATTTGCGTGGCGTCAAGAGCGGCTGCTCAGATCAAAAATTGTATAATATCGGGGTTCTTGTAGTGCCTAGATAGGTATCCCTGCAAGCGCTTTCGGTGGGCAACATCGAGATTACAATATGATGTAGCACGAGCCAGTTTCCCTCCCAACGCTAATCATGAATAATGACCTCCTGCATTCTCTACTCATGGTCCATCCCTATCAAAAAACCATCACATGAGAAACGGAATCAGGAAAAATCCTAAACCAGCCAAACTCAAATCACCAAAATCATTTAACGTTTCTTTTACTAACATCCGGGGCATTCATACTAATTTTTGTAGTGTAGAAGCTTTTCTGCACGAAAAGTTCCCTGACATCCTAGCGCTCTGTGAGACTAACCTCAATTCATCAATTCCCTCCTCTGACTTCTCGATCTCTGGTTATCTTCCCCTCTGTCCATATGCATAGACTTGGGGTCTACTTTAGTGAACACCTCCCTGTAGCTATGGTGACATAACTCGAATTGCCTGACCACAAATATGTATGTCTCCGTCTGTCACTTCTCAGTTCAGTTGGCTAACTTTTCTTTCTTTACCATTCTCTCTCCTCTCCCGACGGCTCCCTTCTTGACAGTATTTCTGACAATATAGATAAGGCTACTTCCTACCACACACATTTGATTTCGGAGCTGAGTGGCTTAAAGACTCTGTTACTGATTCAGCTGGCATCCACGTCATGAACTTTGCCATTTCCCAATCCCTTACGCAAGTAGTGGACTTCCCCACAGGTTTCCCAAGCACTCCCTCTGGACACGCCTTTCTACTAGATATATGCTTTCATCTGCACCTAATTCCTGCTAAGTCTCGTAGGTTTGCCCTCTCGGCAACTCTGACCATGCTGTTGTCTCTCTTAATATTTCTCTCCATTCTCACTCACCCAGAAGCCTCCTACCTATAGGATCGCTTACTGCTACCAAAGAGCTGGCTGGTACACCTTTCGCGATTTCATATGTGACGTCTCTTGAGGAAAAGTGTTCGATCTCTCAGTTGATGACTGTGCCTCTGAGATTTCGTCCTAGGTGAAAGCTGGCATTGATGCCTTCGTACCTACCAGGAAGTTTTGTCTTAAACCTTATTCCTCCCCTTGGTTCTCTCTTGCCTGTTCGGCTGCCAATGTCCACAGGACAATTACTTCCGAGTATTTCGGAGACAGTCATCTAACCACAATAGGCGCCTATTCACGTCTGCTTGTAATGAGTGCAAGAGAATTCTGAGTGACGCCAAGTGGTTGTTTGCCGAGAGAATGAGACAGCGCAAAGCTGACCGTAAGTTCGGCTCCAAGAAGTATTTACGGTTATGCAAACGGGTGCTGAAAAATAGCAAATCCTCTATCCCTCCTTTAATCAATGAATTCGAGGTCCTCACATCATCAGCGGACAAGGCTGAATGCTTTGCTCGGAGATTCTCATCCAATTCCACATTTGACTCATTTGGAGTACCCACACCCTACTTCCCTATTAAACTGAGGCTAAACTGTACTGTGTATACATTACACCGACAGTAGTATCCCGAGTAATTTCAAAAATTGATCCCCATAAAGGCAGCGGTGGCGATGAAATCCCGGTGTTTGTTCTTAAGAAATGTGCCTCTGAACTCTCCCTTGTCCTCTCTAAACTGTATTACTACTGCCTTTCTGCTTCCTGTTTTCCTGCATGCTGGAAGTTCTCTTCTGTCATTCCTGTATTTAAGAACTCTGGTGAACCCTCGGTCCCATCCAACTATCGCCCTCTCAGCCTTGTACCACTTTTCGAGAAAGTGTTCTAGGCCATTATTAATGCTGAAATAGCTGAACATCTTACTACCCATAAACCTTTCTCTGACAGGCAGTGCGGCTTCCGCTTTGCCAGGTCCACTGCCGACATGCTAATTACTATTATAGATTACATGTTTCCTCGCCTGAATTTATCCTGCATATATACAGATCAACCATTTGTCCGTGCATGGAGTACTGCTAACGGGACATGGCTACCCGTTGTCTGTTCTATAAATACTTTCATTGCTTCTGTTCCAATGAATTTAAGTCACTGATGCCCCTGCAACAGGTGCTGCTCGTGCAAACAGATTGGCAACTGGGTCTCACACATTCACAGATCAACCAAATGCAGATGACAATTCTACTCCTTCAATTTTATTTCTCACACTTCCCGCGGAATTCGCTTCCATTTTCTTGCTTTCCTGGAGGCTACAACCTCCAGGAATTTAAATACAATGTCAATACACATCTCTTAACCACTTAACTCTAGTTATTTCTTCACCACCCCGTATATCCTTTTCTTTCTCTCCAACTCTGCAACTGTCATCACACCTGTATTCCCTTCCTTCTCTTGCTCCTTTCTAACTGGTTCATCTTTCTCTTCAATCTCTTCTACTTAGTCTTTTTTACTCTTATGTAGCCCCCTGCACATCATTAGCGTTACCGCCTTGCTCGGGGTGATACGATTAAAATAATAATAATAAATAAATAATAATAATAATATATATATATATATATATATATATATATATATATATATATATATATATAACGTAGTGATGATCTACGTATACTGTCTTAATATGTATAGGAAAGAATATTAAAAAGTTTTGAATTTAAACATGCATTTTAAGATAGTATTTGTTTATTTTTATTATTGTATTTTATATATCAGACCGCCCTCCGTCCTTCATCTTAAATTCAAAACTTTTTAATATTCTTTCCTATTACTATCAATTAATCATCATAGACAATCGCACCTACCTCCTATTAGCATGGACCAGGCTTGCCTCCCAGAGAGTAAAACACTACGCCTCCTTGGTCTCACACTTTCAGCGGACCTCAAGTAGAACGACTATATCGAATCCATTGCTAAATCCGCTCCTATGAAAGTCGGTTCTCTGTGCAGGGCCCGGAGGTTTTTTCCGTCTGAATCTATCATGCACATTTATAAATCTACCATCCGCCCGTGAATTGAATACTGTTGCACTATCTGGTCTGGTGCCCCTGCTATTCACCTTGGGCTTCTCGATAAGGTACAGCGGTACTGTAAATTGATCGATACCGACTTAGCAGACCGCCTGCAGTCTCTCTCTCACCGGCGCGAAGTGGCTTCCGTGTGTCTCTTCTATAAATACTTTCACGGGTTCTGCTCCGATGAACTTAGATCACTGGTGCCCCCTAAGTTCGAACTTGCACGAGATATTAGATTAGCAACTATATCCCACCCTTTTACAGCGAAACCGATAAAATGCTATCGCAACTTCTACTCCAACAGTTTCTTTTCTCGCACTTTCCCACTGTGGAATTCTCTTCCACATGACTGCTTCCCTGACTGCTACAATCTCCAGCAGTTTAAATGTAAGGTCAATAGACACCTCCTAACAAACTAACTTCCATTCTTTCAAGCACTCTTCCCACCCACCCAACTATCTATCACCCCCCCACTTCTGACATTTCCTATATCTAACCACTCTTCCTATTTACCTCCCCCTATGTAGCCCCAAGCGTAATAGTGGCAGTGGAATGCCTTGCTTTGGGTGAAATGATTAATATATATATATATATATATATATATATATATATATATTCTTAGGAAATAAAAAATAATAATTTTCTTTTCTCTCCTCCAGCTATCATCTACGGCCATATGATGTTAAATCACCAGTTCTCCTAATATCAACCTAGATAAACAACGTGGAACCTGGTCAGTACATAGATGGGTAAGCCTTTGGGAATAGCAGGTGCTGTTAGCTTCGATAAGCAATTTGTGAAATAGATAACCAGATCTTTATATGTACATACGCGCAAATACGTTTGGGACAGTTATGGATCCACCTATTCCCCTTCAGCTGGGGGTTAATTAGCAGGATTTGTCTCAGTAAATAATTATTATCTCACAAGAATCCTTAGCCTCTCAAAAGAATTACCTGGCTTTATATATTCAGCGAAGACATTATCACCACACAGTAAAAGTTTTGGATGAGAGCACTCGAAATTTATTCCTTATCTTTTGTGAGAATTAACGAGAAATCACAAACAATAAAGAAGAGAGTCAGACGTTTTCAGGCTATGTGCGTCTTCAAAGAACATGACTTGGTTTATTCTGAAACATATGTCCATTCTTAAACAGCAAAAAAAAAGAAGAATCTTATCTTTATTAAGTTTGCTCGAGAGCGCAGAACTGATAGTCGAAATACACACTGTTCAAGAAAATGGTGTACCTGTTGGGTGGAAGCATGTATTTTAAACCAAGTTATCCGATAAAAACAAAGTTCTAAGTAATATAATGAGCAGTTTAAAATGACGATATTAATTATTTAAATACATATCTTTCTCTCTTTCTCTCATATCCCCCCACCTCAGCCAAAAGATATAAAATAATTCTTTTTTTTTTACTGGCTTAGTACAAGTGCGTTTGGGTTGGGATCAGCTATGAAGTATTCTTAAAAGTTAGTTATAATTTTGCTTTGATTTTATTTTTGTTTTATTTTTTTGTGGCTAATTTTAAAAAAGATTCATGGTTATTTGAACGAGTGTTTATCTTTTTTCAAAGAAATTTCTTTGACCGGACTTTAAGTTAAAACTTAGCTAACCACAGTTACCTTTACTTTTCTTTTCTTTCCAGTTGGAGTAGATAGACTAAACTATCGCCCAGTTCACACTCCACCCACGTCTATTGAACAGGTGTAAAGTCTCATCTCTTGTTTCCTGTTTAGGATGTGGTTTCTGGCTTTCTTTTTTCCAATCTTTTCATTCACTTTTCTTTTTTTTTTCTCAATTGGAGTAGATAGACCTAACTATCGCCCGGTTCACACTCCACCCACTTCTATTGAACAGGTATAGAGGCTCATCGCTTGTTCCCTGTTTAGGATGTGTTTTCCGGCTTTCTTTTCTAGTTTTTTAACTCTTACGTAGCCCCCTGCACATCAGTGGCGTTGCCGCCTTGCTCGGGGTGATATGATTATATATATATATATAAGAATGAGATGACTTAATTTCTGAAAGTGACTTTTTTCTTGATAGCGATAATGAGTTGTTTTTTTTTTTCAAAAGAGAGCGTTTTGCGTGTAGGATTTGTCATATTGCTTCAATATAAAGTCCTAATGATAATTGAACTTTTACTTATTTTTGAAAAGCCCTATCAAGTTTTTAACAATATAAATAACTTCTCATCTAAAAAATCTAAGCAGATATTCATTTCAGTTAATAAGATATTTTTAAAAGAAATATTTTCGTTTATATATATCAGTATACAGTGGAGTATTTTTTTATCTTTTGTTGTATGGTCTTCTATAAGTTTTATGAAGTGAACAGCTAGAATGCACAGACAAAGGATTCTATTGTAGCTGGCTTACGACCATATCACGTTGAATACACCGGTTGAATACACCAAAGTTAAGCAACGTTGAGCCTGATCAGTACATAGATGGGTGACCGCCTGGAAATACCAGGTGCTGTAAGCGTTTAGTGACGGATGTGCGTTATGGTGCAGTTGATATCGGCTCGGAAAGAGAAATCGGTGTGCCGAGTTCGAATTTCATTTGAATACCCTGCATTCACTTTAGCACTAGTACCCTTGGGTGTAAGCATGTATATGTCTCTTCACTCCAGTTACGGTTTAAATAATAGGGTAGGACTTGGTGACCCTGCCCTTAAAAAAATCTCAAAGAATATTGATACTCGAAAAAAAAAGTATTACTAGACACACAACTTATACAAAAACAACAATAAATTGTCGAAAGAAAAAGGTATTATCAGCAATAAATAAATAAAATTTAGTTGGCAATAAATGACCCGCCGAGGTTGATATGCCATAAAAAATAAAAACAACCAACTATTGTAGATGTGGGGATATTTCTCTATTTTTTTTTTTATTTTTGCAGAAATGATAACAGAGAAATATTTCTCACTGCGTGATAAATTCTGCAAATGTTGTCCCACATCTTTTTAATTCGAAGTCTTTCAAATCAGAAGAGTACGGACTTTCCTATTTTTTAAACATTTTTTTTGCGGAGTGAGATAAGAGCATTGAATGTAATGGGAATTCGTTCATAACATGCAGATATCTTGTTTCTTAGCCTAATCTAAATGGGAGAGAATACCTCAAAATGTGGCAATCAGAGTGGATATAACTCAGTACTCAGTCATAACTCTCCTGCGTAACAACCATTATAAAACCACAGTGTGGCTTGACATATCTCCTTGCTTCTGGCCGGGATCGAAACTCGACCGATTTGGTGTCAGTCGGATTCGCTACTCCCTAACCATCGACGCGTGGAACCAAAGAAGGGAAATTTTAACGTGTTGTATAGAAGCACTGTATGTACACGCCCGTCATCGAAAGAACTCAATTCATTTCTGAAGAGTCACGCATATAGCAGAAGTGGAACCCGTTTTTTAAAATGTTCTTCTCCAGAGAGCTCAATCGTAATGAGAGCATAATATTGTAGTGAGGTAATAGCCATTTCTAAGGCAAATACTCTTACCAACGGTAAACATTTTGTGTTGATTAATTTTAGTTATGTATTTTTAAAGTTACGAAAATTTAAAATTCATCTCAAAAGAAATATGCAGACTATATGGAAAGTGCTTTTGAATTTATAATGTAAGTAAAGTAAATGATAAAATTCGAATAGATACTGAGTGCTATGAAAGACGATTTAATGTGTGTGTACGGCGTCGAAATACATACACATCATTTTATCTATTTTATCTATTTCTTTTTTTCCCTTTTTCATTTCATTTTTTTTCTCATTTTATGTATTTATCCCTTTATTTCTGAACTCCTTAGCTGGCACTTCTTACGATCGCTGTCTGGCGTGAACAATTTTCCCCATCTCTCCTTTAATTCTTTCCCGGTTTTCCCCGTTTTCTTTTCTCCTCTCCTTTCCGGTTCTTCTTTGCTCAAATTCTAGTGCTGTAATACGATTAATTTTTTATTTCTTAAAACAGATGTGGACTTCTAGTATATGAAATTTTTCATAATAAAGAATTTCTTTCTGAAAAAATGAGGCTTATTCGCTGAAATAGCTATACAACTTATTCTCAAAGTTTTGTTTGAATATAGCTGAAAAGTATGACGAGTGAACCGAACAAAGACAAAATGGCTTGTCTGTGAATCTCTGAAGCCGGGGTTAATGAATATGATATCAGTCAGCCAACTCTCACATTTTATATTTGTATTAACTATATATATATATATATATATATATATATATATATATATATATATATATATATATATTAATACGCATTAAAGAGTCCCTAATAATATCTAAATTACATCCGACAATCGCCAAGAATTAAACCTAGATTACGTAACAGTATAGACGACACCAAGACGCACACAACATGCACTTAACAAGACAACAAAGTTGACAAACACACACACACAATCGATAACAATAACCACACACACACTTCTTCCTCCCTTATAACAAACCGTTAACCAGGCTAAAGCACACACGCACGCACACACAGAGACACACAGATAAATAAGTTAGGTAGATTTAATTACAATACTACACATAGCCTTTACACACAAAAAAATTAGTTAGAATTACCACGCTAACACACTTCCACCACCCCCGGGCTGTAGTAGTAGAGGTGCCCATAACAAAGCACGTACCAGGACAGAAAACACACACACACACACACACACACACACACACACACACACACACACACACACAATAGTAGATTCAATTACAGCACACACAACGAGCAAACACCACCAGATGAATCAAACAGATAAGACAACAGCCATGTAACTGATATGCTTTGACAGGCCAAAGTAACATCAACTCCTAGATCCTACGAACTGATTCCATCAGACCAATAAAAATCCCATCTTGAACACACACACATACACAATCACTCTCACACACACACGCACGCTCTCTCTCTCTCTCTCTCTCTCTCTCAAACACACACACACCATTAGACAATATAAAAAACAAGCAGAACACACATAGATACACACTCACACACACGCACACACACACACGTACACACGCACAGCAGCAGTGGACAAAGCCAGACATTCATAGATGGACAGCTAAAAGCACGGACAGTTTGAAGTTTTCTCTGCCATTCTGATGATGAGATTATAGTCTCGAAATATAAATAAATAAACAGGTCATACAAACACCTCCCGACCTTCCTTTATTTCATTCAACGCATTGTGACAGCCTTCAAGATATAACACACACACACACACACACACATATGTATATATATATATATATATATATATATATATATATATATATATATATATATATATAATAATTTGACAGATGTCTTTATATTTAAGGACATTTGCGTCTTTGTTCAATTCGTTTTTAAAACGTGATTATATTTAGCAAATTGATACAAAATTCATTTCTGTTTTTCATTACAGTCATTCGTTAGTATTGAGATATAGTTGTCTATTTGCTAATGCTCGGTTTATAAATCGTCTTTCTTGTCAGTCTTTTCTCGTTCAATAACTAATTAATAAATAATTAAATAGAAGTTTCATTATTTTTTCACTTCTTGTACTTCTCTCTCCAAAGAAGAAAAGAGTTAAGTGTAAATCAGTGTACATTAAGAAAATAGATTAAAACTAATTCAGAATTAAAGGAATAAAAATATGTTCCAATTTGTCGCGAAAAAAAGAATGTAACTTCAGTGATTTATTTTATTTTTTGCTTTAATTTATAATCATTTTACCCGAAGCAAGGCAGCACGGACATTGGTGCGTAGAGAGTTTCATTGAGAGATAAACAAGTTACAGAGAATGTCTAAGAGAGGATAACAAAAGTATTGCAATTTAGGAGATATAAGATGGCAACTGATATAGCAACATAGGGGGAAACAACAAATTGATCTGGTGCGTTTTAGACCGCTCGACCACAAATGATTCTATAGTGTAATGAAAGACTTCATTTATCTTTGGTTAAACTGCTTAATCATTCGTGGTCGAGCAGTTTAAAATTTACCAGATTAATTGGTGACATTCCCTATGTTGCAAGTTCGAATCCTTCCGAGTAACACACATTTTGGAAGCAAAATTTATCGTAAATAATCAAGCCGGTAGATATAAATATGTAAGTGTTTTACTAAAAAGAAAATATCTATTCAGATACTAATATCGAATAAAAATAATTATTAAAGAAACAAATTATATATATATATATAGATATCCTATCTAAATGAAAAATAAAATAATTATTACTATTGTTTATTTACAAATTGTATTTATTTCGGGAAGTTGGCAAATATTAATTCAGTGTGTATTTTATTAATCTTTATGATACCTAAATTTCACAAATAATTTAGATGAGGTGCAATACCAAAATATGAGATAACCAGTGAGGATTGAATAGAATATTCAGTCTGTTTATAACAGATTTATCGAGTTAAGCTTGTTAATCAATACACCGCATCAAAATTCGCCATATCGAATAACTATATGCATTCATGTTAATATTTGACGACAATATATTCCAGCCAATTTCATTAATCATTTAGAAAGTTATCTAAACCGTAAGATGACGGAATACATGGTCATTAGAAAAAGCGGCAGTTCAATTTTCAAGTTACATATTAAAGACGTTAAAATGAAGTAGATATTCAGGGTAATGTAATTACGCACAACGTAAAGTATGAAAATAAAACTAAAGGACGCATCTTATTCTTCTATGTGCCCGGTCCCTTCAGGACGTAGGCGATCATGGTTCTCTACGTCTCCCTATCCCTTATGGCTCTTAGTCCGTTTGCTCCTGTTACACCTCGCAACCCCCGTTCCGTCATCCACCTGATCAGGCCCTGCAAATATGTTCTCCGCTGCCTTCCTCTGTCTCTTTTTCCTTCTATCTGGCCAGTCAGTATCAGGTTCTCCAAGCTCTCTTTCCTCATTGCAATACACCTGAAGGCTCAAAGAATAAGCCCTATGAGAAAAGATCAAGATTTTACAGACAAAACAAAATTTTTCAAACCGATGCAAAGAAATTTTACAGGGAAATAGGTAAAAAAGAATTGAAGTGACAGTCGCCATCAAAATGAAAGAAGTTACACAGTTCTGGGAAAAATATGGGCTTGCCCTAAAGAAAATAACAAAGAAGAAGTAGATTGGATTGCACAAGGGATAGAACGAATCAAAAATAAACCAGAACAGACATGGGCTGGAATTACAGAAGAGGATGTTAAATTTGAACTAAAAAAGCACACAATTAGAAAATTCCAGCTATAGATAAATTTCCTAACTTTTGCCTATATTATTTAAATACAGCACATTAAAAAACTAGCCAAAGAACTTCAAGAAATGTTTGACGATGCAACTAAAATTCTTGCATGGATGACCAAAGGAATTACATTTCTTCTACGCGAGAATAGTGACGCAAACAACCCGAAAAACTACAGACCAATTACATGCCTTCCGACAACATATAAACTATTAACATCTACTTTAAGAAAACAGGCATATTTATTCTTAGAAAGAAATGACATGTTACCGCTTGAACAAAAAGGGTGCAAACGTGGCTGTTAAGGATGTAAAAACCAATTGCTTATTAACAAAATGATCCTGGAAAATTACGACAGTACAAAGAAAAATCTTAGTACTGCCTGGATAGATTATCGTTAGGCATTCGATAGTGTGCCATATTCCTAGATTTTAAAGACTTTAAAAATCTACAAGATATCACCCGTCATCATCAATTTCATCAAACAGTGCATGTCTATATGGAAAACAAACCTTTACCTCAATCATATAAATGGAACCTATAAGTCTGATGAAATAAGCATCAAAAGAGGTATACATCAAGGTGATTTTGTCTCCCTTACTATTCTGCATATCATTAATAGCACTAACCAGTCAATTTAATAAGACAGAGTGGGGTTATAAAATAGGTCAAAAGAAAATAAGCCATCTATTTTACATGTATGACTTAAAGTTACATGCTAAGAATGATAATGAGCTGGAAGGTCTTCTGCAACTGTAAAATGCTTCAGCGAAGACATTGGAATGAAATCCAATTTGAATAAATGTGCTAAAGCTACAGTTTTACGTGGAGCAATACAAGAAACATCCTCAATTAACTAAGACCCTGCGGTAACAATAAAAAATTGAAACCAGAAGAGGCTTATAAATACCTTGGTGTAAATGAGAGTGAAAACATTCACCATAAAAATATGAAAGAAATAGTTCGTAAAGAGTACTATAGAAGGCTACGAATGATATTAAAAACTAAATTGAATTCTCAGAACAGAGTTATGGCCATTAATAGCCTTGCAATCCCAGTTGTCCAATATAGTTTCAACATCTTAAACCTGACTCTAAACGACATCAGGCGAATGGATTCTAAAAAAGAAAGCTTCTTTCTAAGCATAAGGTGCATTATCCAAAGGCTGATGTAGACCGTCTATACATACCCCGTAAAGAAGGTGGAATAGGTCTATTCAGCTAGAATTGTCATACAAGACAACAAATATTGGCTTACTAACATACATAGAAACAACAAAGGATTGGATGATACAATTAGTAAGGTAACATGAAGAAAGAAAGAAAAAATATTCAATAATAAAAGAGGGCAGTAAATACAAACAAGTTTTACAGTTAGTAGATTCTGTAGAAAAGCAAAACAGAAGCCAAGAACCAAATATTGCGGCAAAAAATATGAAAATGAAAACCAAAGATAAAGCCCTTGACCAGATGAAACAACGCTGGCAAGACAAACCTCTGCATGGCCAATATCCAGAACGTGCCAATAAATCCAATGTTGATCAAGTTATAACCAATCGATGGTTACGTGCATCTGGATTAAAGTCTGAGACTGAAGACTTTATTCTTGCAGCGCAAGACCAAAGTCTTTTCACTAGAAAGTTTCAGGCAAATTTTATACATAATAATATGGATCCAAAATGCAGGTTTTGTGATAAAAACCAGGAAACAATAGACCATCTAATCTCAGGCTGTTCTATACTTGCCCCAAATGAATATAAAAATTGCTACGATAGAGTGGGGCAATATTTACAGTGGACAATGTGCAAACACTATGAAAAACCTGTAAACAAACACTGGCTTGAACATCACCCAGCACCGGTTTCAGAAATAGATGATGTCACCATTCTATGGGATTACACCATCTACACAGACAGAAAAATTGAAGCAAATGGGCCAAATATTATTGTTAAAAACCAGAAAGAAAAACCTGGCTTATTAATTGACTAGCTGTATAGCCCGGTGTTGCTCTGGTTTAATGACGGCTTTAAAACTAATCCATAGTCCTGGAGCTCAGACTCATCCTAAAGAATATTTGTGTGGAGTTTGGTGAGAATCGGATGAAAATTTTGGATTTATATAAAGGACATACAGACAGATAAACAGACACACACACAAACATCTTGCCGTTTATATATATTATCGATTTTCTATACTATTGTAAGAACTGCAACATTGAAACTTCTGAATATCGTTTCTTATGTCTTTATCTATGAGTGTACCAAATTTGATTAAAATCGGAACACTCCTTCTATAACCCGACTTTTTCGATTATCGATTTTCGATATTTATCGGGGGTACCTCGACACAAAACCTAAGAACACTCGCAGACGCTTGTAGTAAAACTGTAAATTTTCAAGAAAATCGGTTCAGCCGTTTTGGAGTCTATATGTAACGGACACACACATACACAAACAAAGTTCCATTTATAAATTAGTTCAGATTTAGATATGGCTTGTCTAGCGGATTGTAACATAGCAACTAAGGAATTAGAAAAACTGTCAAAATATAAAACCTGGAAAGTGAAGTAGAAAAAATGTGAAAATTGAAAACAAGTATATTGTCAGTGATAGTGGGGTGCACTTAGAATGATAAAAAATGGAACAAATCCATAGACTGAATGAATCCCTGAAAAACCCAGCTTAAGAGATATACAAAACATTGTCTTGTAAAATAGAGCCAACACACTAGGAAGAACTTTGTCTATGTAACTCTAGGGAGATACGAAAAACATGAAATGGAGCCATAACAGCACATTACTACCTGTCATAGGTCTTCCTGCAGACTTGATAGATTGTGCGGCCACAGCAGAAATGGATTTGTAATGAAAACTGACACAATAATAATAATAATAATAATAATAATAATAATAATAATAATAATAATAAGCAGTAAATACAAACAAGATTTACAGTTAGTAGATTCTGTAGAAAAGCAAAACAGAAGCCAAGAACCAACTATTGCGGCAAAAAATATGAAAATGAAAGCCAAAGATAAAGCTCTTGAAAAGATGAAACAGCGCTGGCAAGACAAACCTCTGCATGGCCAATATCCAGTACGTGCCAATAAATCCAATGTTGACAAAGTTAATACTCATCAATGGTTACGTGCATCTGGATTAAAGTCTGAAACTGAAGGATTTATACTTACAGCACAAGACCAAAGTCTTTTCACGAGAAACTTTCAGGCAAATATTATGCATAATAATATGGATCCAAAATGCAGGTTTTGTGATAAACACCAAGAAACAGTAGACCATCTAATCTCAGGCTGTTCTGTGCTTGCCCCAAACGAATATAAAAATCGCCACGATAGAGTTGGGCAATATTTACATTGGACAATGTGCAAACATTATGGAAAAGCTGTAAACAAACACTGGTATGAACATCATCCAGCACCGGTTACAGAAATAGAAGATGTAACCATTCTATGGGATTACACCATCTACACAGACAGAAAAATTGAAGCAAACAGGCCAGACATTATTGTTAAAAACCAGAAGGAGAAAACTTGTCTATTAATTGATATGGCTTGTCCAGCGGATTGTAACATAGTAATCAAGGAATTTGAAAAACTGTCAAAATATAAAGACCTGGAAATTGAAATAGAAAAAATGTGGAAATTGAAAACAAGAGTTGTGCCAGTGATAGTAGGTGCACTTGGAATGATAAAAAATGGAACAAAACAACACATTGAAAGAATCCCTGGAAACCCCAGCTTAAGAGATATACAAAAAATTGTCTTATTAAGTACAGCCCACACACTAAGGAAAACTTTATCTATGTAATGCTGGAGATGATAGGGAAGATAGAAAAACATGAAATGGAGCCATAAGAACACGCCACTACCTGCCTTAGGTCTCCCCGCAGACTTGGTTGGTTGTGAGACCAAAGTAGAAATCGAAATATGATGAAAAATGACACAATAATAAATTTCTTCTTTCCTCGTGATTAATTGCAATAGTACTTATTTTAACAACTGTCTGGCCGTAACGTAGATTGTAACGAAGAAACAGGCCGATTTCATATTTATTACACTCATAATATTAAGAATTATCTAAAATATAATTTTGAACTGAATATATAATTACATACCAGGCATTAACCAATGGCGTAAGGCATGCGTCTGATATGATTTTTATTATCCCACTCCCCCAACAAAAAACAAAAAATTAAAAAAAACAAAAACCTAAAAGGAAAAACAGTTAAAAAAAAATAACATTCGTTTAATTTCGAAAAAATTAATGCTCAGGATTTTTATTGATTTTTCCTGAGTTCGTTTTTTTTTGTATTTAATATTAATATTATTATAATGAAACTTGTATGCAGGGTCTTAGTGTCGTGTTGGGGATATCTTATATCTATTTTTATACCAATGTTATTACTTATTATTTCTGTCAACAATGGTAGGTTAAGATAATAAAGAAAGAACAGTGTGTATATTTTGAGATATGATTATTTTTGCTTAGTTAGGTAGATAAATAATAGACCATTAATTTTTTTTTTGCGAGAATACAGACAATAGGCGAAGTGGAATGTCATTTTTTCCAACAGAATAAAATATTAGAAAATATTAGTCCTTGAAGTTAATTCCTGTCATTAAATAGCCCAGTCTCATATGAATTCCAAATATGGTATCCAGCTTGTTCAGAAATGTCTAAACTATAAGCTCTATACAATCACTGACACAAATAATAATATGATTCTAAAGCGAATAAGGTATGTGCGTTTGGAAGAGTTTTGTCCTTCCTTCTTACATAGATATAACTTCAGAATAAGAAAACCTCAGTAAATAGCAAAAATCACATCACTTGGAGACTTTCGACAGCATCAACAACTAAAACGAATTGCAAATGTAATTTGAAGAGAAGATAATTACATTATAATGATGTTTTGAAGTACTGAAAAGCGCGGGGCTAAAAATAAACTGTCTGGACCTAGTAATTCTTACGGTAATTAGCACAGTAATCAGATCTCAAAAAACGGAAACTAAGTTTAAGATAGATAGACACAAAGATTATTAACTCCAGAGGACACTTTCTTGAAAGTAATTGAAAACCTTATTGTAAACACAGGATTTCATGGCACAAGAACACATATCTTTGAACGTGGAAATTAAACAAAGCCATAATAATTGGTCACATGTTTTCAGCTATTAAATATTTCTTCTTTTATGTGCCATGTCTTTTCAGGTCATAGGCGATTATGGCTTTCCACATCTCACTCTCCTGGTATCTCTTAGCACGCTTTCTCCTTTTGCACCATGTAACCCTCTTTTCGTCATCCACCTGATCAGGTCCTTAAAATATGTTAACCGCTGCTTTTTCCCCTCTATCTAGCCTGTTAGCAACAGGTTCTCCAACAGGATCTCTTCCTCATTGCAAGACCCAGGAACTTTAGTTGTTTCTTTCTGATGATCAGTATTAATTTCCTTTTCGTCTCCATTCTTTCCAAAACTTCGTCATTGCTCACATGCTCGGTCCATGATATCCGTAGCATCCTTCTGTAGAACCACATTTCAGTTACTTCAAAGATTTCCTTCATCTTCGAAGATATTATCCTACAATCACTGCCATATTGAAGAACCGACATCACATAGAAATCTAGTACTCTCTTTTTTGTTTGTTACGAAATTGTCCGGTTTCTTAATACTTCACTCAACTTCTGGAATTCTTCCTTCGCCATGTCAATTCGACTACGGATCTAGGTGTCTCTTAGCACGCTTTCTCCTGTTGCACCATGTAACCATCTTTCCGTCATCCACCTGATCAGATCCTTCAAATATTTTATCCGCTGCTTTCTTCTGTCTCTTTTTCCCCTCTATCTGTCCTGTTAGTAACAGGTTCTCAAAGCCCTCCTTCATTGCATGCCCCAAGAACTTTAGTTGTCTCTTTCTGATGCTCAGTATTAATTTCCTTTTCGTCTCCATCCTTTCCATTCATTGCTCACATGCCCGGTTCATGATATCCGTAGCATCCTTCTGTAGAACCACATTTCATTTGCTTCAAGTCTTTCCTTCATTTTCGAAGATATTTTCCTATATTCACTGTCATATTGAAGAACCGACATCACATAGAAATCCAGTACTCTACACTTTGTTCCTAGTGAAATTGTCACTGTCTAAATAAATAAAAATGCTTTGTTAGAAGATTGTATTCAATTATGTTTTTTCAATTTGCATTCATTTTAACTTTGACCGGCTTATAGTAACCATGGTCTTACACGAAGGAACACAATTATTAAATTTAAATGTATAATCGATGTGTTGAACAAGAGTTCCTTCCCTTGTTTAGTTATATAATGTTTCTACGTGGTTAGTGTATGGGCGTTCATCGAGGTTTGTCTCTGTGAATGTAAAAAACATAAATAAATTGATATAAAAATAAATAAATAAATAATAAATAAATATATAAAAATTAAGGTTTTCGCTTCACAAAACCGTAATGAAAGTATACTGCGTGAGAGAATTCAATTCTTTTAGAACAATTACCTTCAATCACTGAATAATAGTGCACCACGACGTTATTTGTCGTCATCCGTTCAACGCCTGACCAGTTCGAAAAACGTTACGAGAAAAATAATCAACGTTTAATGCGTCGATGCGGGACACCGTTAATGAGGTGTGTTTGTTTTGTGATGCAAGAAAAATAGTGTTTTTCCCCTAAATATGTGTTTTTTTTTTCTTGTTGTTTAAAGAAACAATAAACAAATAATCATATATATTTTGTTTTCGTATTTATAAAACTCTACAATGATTTAGCAAAATATGCTGAGTTGTTAAGTAAATAAAAAGAAAAACGGGGAGATTTTAGATCTTGAAGAAAATCTAAGCGTCTGAAACGTTCTTGTGATATGTTTTATCTCAGTGAGAAGGACCCTCCGTTGTATCAGCATACGCTTACACTTAAAAAAGAATACGGTTAGAAAAAATATGTTATCTATCTGAGGACATATAATACAATATAATCTTTTGAAAACGAAATGTAGCTCAAAACAAAGAAGTATGATAAAACAAATTCGTAATGAAATTGAAGTTTCTGCAGACTGCAATGT
The DNA here is from genome assembly GCA_037127315.1 of Ascarosepion bandense. Classification (NCBI taxonomy): domain Eukaryota; kingdom Metazoa; phylum Mollusca; class Cephalopoda; order Sepiida; family Sepiidae; genus Ascarosepion; species Ascarosepion bandense. Next base: position 3,265,700 of record JBBBDQ010001232.1, on the reverse strand, counting down.
ACATTTGAAGAGCTTTAAAATTGTTTCAAAATACGATGATTTGGCATCATCAATATCACGAATACCATACAATAGTTTTTATAGTTTTATCTTCCATCAGAATGACTAATGCTAATCTTCAGGATAAGGTTTCACTGCGCATTCTTGGACTAATGTTTTCCGACGACATAAAGTCGAGAGATTGAATCAATTACTAGGTTTGTTGCTACGACATTCGTTAAAATGTGCTGTTCTAGACAATTTTAACGCCAGAATAGCTCATACATATTTATAAGTCTACTATTCTTTAAATATTGCTGCCACATCTCCTTTGTTAATTTAGCTATATCGTTAGAGAAAACGCAAACAATCCGGAGTCATATTGTTCCTTACCTGGCATTTCAATTTCAGTACCATAGCTCCTACTTTTTCTAAAAAATTCTTCTAATGTAACTGTTCTGATAAACTTTTCTCTACGTTACGTAAACCTTATAAAATTAGGTAGATCTGCTGAGGATACCATTAACCGAATATTTAAGTAATGATGAGGTTTTGGAGAGGAGGGAAACAAAAAGGAAAGTAATACTTGACATCAAGATGTGCTGGGTACACCGTAAGTTGTATCATAATGGTTTCTTCTCTCACACTTCTCATTTGAGGAACTCTTTTTTGATTTCCCAGTCAACTTTAACCTTCAGAAATGTATATGCAGTGTCAGTAGTTATTTTCTGTTTTTTTAATTGTTGCTCGTTTATTGCTGTCTTCTATTCATCGTGATTTTTAACTGTTATATCATTTAACACTCATTATTCCTCAATTGCGTCATCGTAGTTTTATTGTGGTGTTTACGGCGAAATGATTAAAAACTGTTTTGGTTAGAGTGGGTCACTTGCTTTGATTGTGAAAGCTTCTGTAAACTCATTGAATGAATCGTTGTCAGCCACTGTGATAAGAAAAGAAAAATAAAACATAGTTCTTAAAACAACAGCTCACATCATACGAATAGATTTTTCTAGATAAAATGTTAATTCATTCGTTTATCTCTTTATTTTTTTTTTTATTCTAACAAAAATGTACAGGGAAAGTGTTACGAATCCATTTCTGACATGAATGTTCTGGTTTGGATCCGTGGGTGAGAGAGTATAAAGTATAAATAAGTAAAACTTATATTATCAATGGTAATAATAATAAACGCGTGGGTATGATAAATTTGTTATTTACTGCTTCTAAGGATGTGCGTTGTGGTATAGTGGATATCGGCTCGGAACGAGAAACCGGGGAGCCGAGTTCAAATTCCAGCTGAATCCATTGTATTCACTTACGCGCAAATACCCTTGGGAAAGGTATTAATCCGTCTCTTCCTTCCAGTTATGGGTTAAATAACAGGACAGATTGGGTTCTATAGCCTTGGTCGGCAACCAGTCTACCGCAGAAAGCAATGGCGACCTACTGCGGGATACTGTTCTGCCCAGTCAGTCATGTCTCTTTCGAGACATGATCGCCCAAGCGTGTATCACGTATGGCACCTAAACTGACTGACTGCTTCTGAATATATACTGCTTCAAAGTCGAATAAACTTGAACCAAAATTAACGATCTTCTGAGCCTTGCTGATAAAAACGCCCACACGGATATATAAAAGTATATAATATAATTTAATGCTTTATCTCCCCACTTTTGTGACGTGGATTAGAAGTTGGTCAGTGGTAGGCACGTGCGCACGTCAGGGACTACTGCGTTGGTCTTCCCTTCTCTCTTGTTTCTGATCTCACCGACCTTTCTTAAATAGGTCAGCATCGTTTGACACGTGGTATTTCCGCTGCATTTTGTTATGTTTCGAGTGCTTATTTCCTTTACTTCGACCTCTGCTCGACAAAACAAAACGCACCTGGATTTGTCGTACTCTCTGACATTTCAAAACAATATTCATCTTACCTCTGTGTAACCAAATTGCAGGCTGTACCGCGAGTTTTTGTTTTTACAATCACTTAGTTTACATAACAATATTCACCTTCTTTTAAATTTCTGCTGACATTGCGACGCTCAGTGTAAATACAAACCGCAACAAAAGAATATATATCACTATGTGTTGACACGTTGACTCTCTAGAGTGTCGCCTCTTTACCACGTTAAATGTTATTCTTTTTACTTACGTAAATATTAATTACATTTTTACTGATTGAAGTTATTAAACATTTATCTGAATGGTTTAGATTTCATTGCTCTTCTTTTTGACTGAATTTAAAAACAACGCTAAAAACTCTGTCTAATTTGCTATCGTATCTAACTAGTAATTGAGTCAAATCTCAACATCCGATTAAACAACAGTTAAGAATATTTTGAAGCTCACGAAATTATACAAATAATTGGATATCCATTCTGTAATACATGCAAATGCATTTGGTACCGTTCCCTTCGTTCCACTGACAACATGTGTAGTCTTAAACTATATATTGTATAATTTTTTCATACTTCTGTAATGCTTGTGGAAATTCACGGATTCTTTAATAAACTAAAAATGGTCCGCTACATTGAAAACACTCAATTCAAGTATTATGTTCATTACTTTCTTTACAAGAACCAAATCTCCTTTCTCAGTCTTAGTAATATAATAAAATTTAGAATCCGAACACGAAATAAAATTATTGATTGTCAGTTGCCTAATGCAGTTTGCGGGAGATTGGCGTGGCTTTAAGTAAGAAATGACCTTTTGTCTCGTCAGGTAAATATATAAACTTCTAACCTGCTCTGCAGTTATAAGCAGTCTTAACTCGAATAGAAAACAAAAATATTACCATTTATTATGCTAAATAACCTATTCCAGGAAACTCTGTTAGAAAAAGATTCTGTAGACTATCGAATGAAACAATAACAAGTCAAAGCTTCTGAATAGAATCTTGATATTTTTGTAATCAACAAACAAAAAATGTAGAGATCGTTTATTTTTTATTTTGTTTATTTTTTTAAAAATAATTTACCAATCGTATTCAAGCATAAATATTTTTCAGCTAAATAGACTATTGAAATGGTTGAAAGACTAGTCAGCATGGCCATTATCAAAACAGTAATTAATTATATATGGGAAAATTTGAGTAAATAACGTCTGTTAGCCAATCAGTTATTGATGTTGAATTATAGAGCTAACAACTGTATCGGGAATAATGCCCTTATGTAAATAGGGGTCGCAGGTTCGAATCCTGCCGAATGGCACACATTTTCGTAATAACAATTTATTGTAAATAATCAGGCCGGTAGATATAAATATATAATACTGTTTAATTAAAAAAAGAATATCTACTTAAATACGAGTATCGATAAAAATAATGTTCAAACAACTTATTTCTAATATATATATATATATATATATATATATATATATATATATATATAGTGTATTGAGGTAGCAGATAATTTTCTAAACATATATTGTTAAATATAACAGACAATGGATGCATATTAAGTTTAATCATAAGCCGTTCTGAACAATGTATATTGACTTTAATTTCAGGTGAAAAAAAAGGAAAACTTGTTCAACATTTGGTTATTTTTTCATTATGGTGGTTCTGAGTGGTTATAGGGAGATGGTTTTATCTTGTGTTAACATAAAGCATTGCTATGATAACGATAACAGTCACAGAATAGCAAGAGCAGTTCGGAAATTTTTAATGCGGTTCTATGACGTCACATCACGTGAGAGACCGAAATGTTAATACACTTCTATTTTCATCTGAAGTTAAAGCTACAAAAACGATGTTTGAAATGGATCATGATTAAACATAATAGACATTCATTATCTGTTTTTTTAACAGTATATGTTTAGAATATATATATATATATATATATATTCATTGTCTATTTTGTTAAATCATGAGCTGTTCTAAACATTGTATTTTGGCAATAATTTCAGGTGAAAGTAAAGAAAACATTTGTCCAATATTTGGTTATTTTTATTACGATTTTGTAGTGATACGAGCGTTCTGATCCTTACAACATATCGATGTGTGCTTATATTCTTGGCCGCTTTTAACACAACATACTCAAACTTGAATAACATTTTTCGCTTATTCATTAAAATGAAATATATTAGAATGTTCACTTCATTATTTTAAAATGATTTTGGTGACGAAATGTATTATTTTATTACTTATTATTTCATATATCATTACTTTGTCTGTCTTCATGTACGATTTCCATCTACCTAAAATAATTATATCTTTCGTAGTAGACATATTAAAATATACTTTAATTTTCTGCCTAGAAAATCTAAGTTTGAATTATATTAAAATGAAGCAAAAACACTATTTTCTCTCTAATTATTCGACATATAACTTTTATCATAATTTAGTAAAGCCAATTTAAAATTTCATAACTAGTTTACGAAAATTGACAGATGAAATATTATAGCTTCATACGTCAAATGAGAAGTTCAAAATGTGATAAGAAACTATCATATCAGAAAATTGTAAATACTTATTTTTATGTAAAATGTACTAAACATTCCATATAGCAGTTGTCTGGTTCTGTGTGTATCCACAGTTTACGTCAGTGAATGAATTATTTCTTTCGTTTCTCTACACACCGGAAGTAGAAAACGGAGGCTAACAAAACAAGACCTTCGATGATTTTTTAAAAAATTATTTCCGAATAAACGCCTCTGAAACGCTACATTAATTTTTTATGAGCAAAAAGCAAGTTTGAGAATACTGAGTTCTTATCTAACCTACATAAAATTCTCAAAAAGACCAAGTATTCATATTTCTGTTTTAATTAAACAAATAAGAGTGAACCAAAACATGACAGCAAGATATTTGAGAGGATTATTAGCTGTTTTTTCTCCGGTTTTCCCCTAAGTGTATCAGGAGCGAATACATATATATATATATATATATATATATATATATATATATACATACGAGATTATGATTATACTCATCTCGAAAATATTCCTCGAAAAGTATCGAACGAAGGAAAAAATGGTAGTAAAAAAAGAAAAGTCTTAGAATATGAATATCAGTCAAATATGTTCGGACCGAAATGAACACGAAGGCCAAAGAGAAACACCGACACGAGTAATCACCTAACAGAAAGCGCTCAATACAAAAGTAAAGCAAACTAAGTAGCACCGAATGAGCCAGGCGAACCTACCTTGGTTTCACCTGAACGGATCGTCAGGGAAGGGAAACCTGGCTATACCTAACCATCCGTTTAGGTGAAAACTAGGTAGGTTTATCTAGTATTTACACACACACACACACACACACACACACACACACACACATACACACACATATATATATATATATATATATATATATATATAATCGTATCTCCCCTAGCAAGGTGGTAACGCCATTGATGTACAGGGGGCTACAGAAAAGTAAAAAGATTAGATAGAAGCGACTGAAAAGAAAGACAAACCGGTTAGAAAGGAGCAAAAGAAGGATGGGAATACCGTTGTAATGACAGTTGCAAAGGTGGAGAGAAACGAATGGATATACAGGGTAGAGAAAAGAGAAGTAGAGTCAAGTGGTTAAGAGATGAGTATTGACATTGCATTTAAATTCATGGAGGTTGTAGCCGTCAGGAAAGCAAGAATTTAATTACTTAGTTTTTGGACAAACTTATATTAGACCAGTACACAACTGTATTATAAGTGTTCAATACAAGTTTCTACCATCTGGTGTCTTAAAGAGATTTACAAAAAATGATTCGCCCGGACATAGCAGATGCTAGAATTATGGGTTTGTTTATACTTTCTTTAAAATTATATATATATATATATATATATATATATATATATATATATATATATATATATATGCGTGTGTGCTGGGGGAGTGTATAAGTTTAAATTGTAATGATATTCAGGATCAATGATCTTTTTTTAGTGGTTTTACTGATAAAATTTATTTTGGCATCCAGGGATTTTATCGTAAAATTATGGATATCGGGATAGAGACAAGAGCATTGATAGGCACAATCAATTTATGTCTTTAACTGGGCCGATTCATGGTGAACTTGAATTTTTTGAGGTTATTGTTATATTTTCAGTCGTCATGGATTTTTGCCGTTAAAATCACTGCCAAAATATTACACAATATTCTATATAAACAAAAAAAAGTGATTTTAAGATAAACAGCCTTAACGAATTATAACATCGTAACGGTGTCCTCATGAAAATTCGATATCGACATGATACTGTTATATTAAAAAGACAAACTCTTTGTAGGTATATATATATATATATATATATATATATATATATATATATATATATATATATAGCCCAAAGCGTGTATCACGTATGGCACTTAACTGACACTATATCTTTGGACACTATTAATTAAATGCTATACGTGATACAAGTTTGCGCGATCATGACATAACTTTCTCTGATAGACTGGCTGCCATTCACAACTAAATAAGTCAGTCTTTCTTGCCTGGAGAAAGAAGTGATGGATTATTATTTTTTTTAAATTTATAAATGTCTCCCATATTTGATATATGCGTTTGTGTGTGTGCTGGGTTTCTGAGCGCGGCTGTTGGTTGCTTGCTTTGTAGGTTAATACTCAGCAATATCAATACTTGCTGAATCCCATAATTTTGATTTTATATTTTTAATTATAATCATGACTATAAATTACGAGAAAATTATACAATTTACGTCTGAGTCTGAGAGTTGATTGATCAGGTTTTTACCCGATTCTGCATGTAGTTGCAACGTGGTTGCTTAACTTTCTGTAGAGGATCCAATCAGCGCATTATTACTGCTACAGCTGTCATTCTTCTATGCGCCCTGACCCTTCAGGACGTCATCGTCGTCCTGCGGCCTCGGCCGAGATAGAATTCACTACAAACCTCCATTATTCCCTGAGCATTTGGAACCCTGGCGCAGTTTATAGCGAAATTCATAATCTTGTCAAACAGCTGAATACTTGATGCTTCGCTAGGGCTACGAAGGGTGTTTTTATTGTGACACAACACTGGATGGGTTGCTTCCAGGCCCCATCCTGTTATTTAACACATAACTGGAAGGAAGTGACAGATTAATACCTTTCCCAAGGGTACCAGTGCTTAAGTGAATGCAGGGTACTCAAATGGAATTCGAACTCGGCTCACCGATTTCTCTTTCCCAGCCGACATCCACTGCACCACAACGCACATCCGTCACTGAACGCTCACGTTGCTTAACTTCGGTGAGTGAACGAAAATCGGTGCATTCAATGTAATATGCCATAATAATATCACTTCAGAGCGTAGGCGATCATGGCTTTTCACGTCTGCCTATCCCTGGTGTCTCTTAGCACGCTTTCTTCTGTTACACAATGCAACCCTCTTTCCATCATCCACCTGATTAGGTCCTTCAAATATGTTATCCGCTGCCTTCCCCCGTTTCTTTTCCCTCTATCTGGCCTGTTAGTATCGGCATTTCCAAGCCCCCTTCCTCATTGCATGTCCAAGGAACTCCATCTGTCTCTTCCTGATGCTCAGCATTAATTTCATTTTCGTTTCCATTATTTTCAAGACCACATAATTGCTCACATGCTCGATCCATGATATTCGCAGCATCTTTCTGCAGAACCACATTTCAGTTGCGTCAAGTTTTTCCTTCATCTTTGATGATATTGTCCAGCATTCACTGCTATATTGAAGAACTGACAACACATTGTAACCCAGTACTCTCTTCTTTGTTTGTAGCGAAATTGTCCGGTTTCTTAATACTTTGCTTAACTTCTGGAATTCATCGTTCACCATGTCAATTCGACTTCTCATCTCTGTGTCGCACTTTTCGTCTTCTGTTATAACTTCTCATGTATTTAAATTTTTGTACCTTCTTGATTTTAGCATTTCTGACGTGTATTTGGCACATTGGGCTGCCATTTTTACTGATGACCATGCATTAGGTTGTTGTTGCAGTTTATTTATAGTCCAATTTTTGGAAATAAATTAATAAATTTATAAATTAATATGAAAACATGTTTATTAGTGATAAGAAACCTTTTGTTTGAATGTTGATCTTCTTATTTTATATATATCAAATCATTATCAATATGAAAAAAATGTTTTATTTACGATATTTTTTTATAAATATTAATTTTTTATAATCATTTATAATCATTATTTAATCAGTTACTGCCACTGCTCTGTAGGGGTTACATAGGAGGAAAGTTATGAGAAAGAGTGACAGGTTATAGAGAGCGTCAGGAAGTAGGTAAGAGAAGGATGAGAATACTGATGAGAGTGGAGTAGATGAAGGAAGGCGAAGGAGAGAGAGGATGCAAGTTAGTGAGATAGGAAATGACTATGGACCTTACATTTAAATTTTAGCAGATTTTAGCTGTCGGGAAAGCAAGTAAACGAAAAGAAAACCTCAGGCGTTAATATCGAGAAAAGAAGGTGCTGGAGTAGAGTTTGCATTTACATATATTGGTTTCACTGTGAACAGGTGGGACCTAGTTGCTAATCTTGATGCCCGAATAATGTAATATATAAGAGGCACTAGTTCATCAGAGCAGAAGCAGTGAAAGTATTTGTATAAGAGACACAGGAAAGCCACATTGCGCCGGTGAGAAAGTGAATGTATCTAAGCTGCCAAGTCGGGATCGATCACATTAGAAATTCTCCGTTGGATTTTGTCAAGGACCCTCTAGGTGTATAGCAGGAGCACCCAACTAGATATAGCAGCAGTATTCAATGCACTGGCGAGGGGTATATATATATATATATATATATATATATATATTCAGGATGGTTTCACCGGAAAAAAAAACTTACACAGAGAACGTACCGGATTTAGATATTGATTCTATATAGTCATTCCACTTGAGGTCTGTTGAGAGAGTTAACCCAAGGCGGCGCAGGGTTTTGCTTTCAAGGAGACTATCCTGATCTTTGCTGATGGGGAGGGGTAGGAGCGATTGTCTATGATTATTAATAGATAGAAACTTCGTTTTGGAAGCATTAAAATTTACGAGCCATTTCTTACCCCAGTCTACCACGGATTAGAGTTCCTTTTCTTTTATATATATATTTAAAATTTTTGCATTTAAGTAGCAAAAATTTTTTTAAACATGTCAAATTAAATAAGTTGCAAACAATATGTTTGTTTTTAATAAGATCCGTTTATACTCACGGATAATCTTTTGCGTATTACAGTCACAAGATGTAAGAAATGAGCTGTAACGTTGACAGGTGTTAGATTCATTCTTTTCATAAGGTATCCAAGTACATTAAACCACTTTCAAGCTAATAATCATTAAAGCACTTAAGCTGTCAATTAACAGAATCAGCTATGAATACTGTAGTAATGTTCTAAAATGTTTGTAAAACAGAACAGTATTTTCATTCTTTAACCCATGCATGACCATGAGATTACAACATATAAAAAAAAATTAAATTTGGATAATTTTCACGTTCCAATGAACGTTAACAATTTGTCAACAGTTATATTTGAAATATATACAGTAATTTCTTGGCAACATAGTTTTCCGGTTACGTTTGTTACCATAACTCACACCCCTAAAGATGACCTCGGAAAAAGGTTAAAAGTATTTGAATACATTAAGAAAAGAATGAAAATAACATCTGTCAACTTTTCAGATCATTTCTGACATTTTTCGATTGGAATACGCAAAAGATTATCCGTGAGTATGAACGGATTTTATTAAAAAAAGTAAATTTATTTTTTGCAATTTTTAAAATCTGATAATAATATCTATATATATAAAAGGCAATCTGTGCGTCTGTGTGTTAACGTTTCCTATGCACGCCTACATTTTTTAAGCTACGCCATTCAAACTTTCTAGGGACACATATCTACAGGGAAGCCAGATCGACACATACTTTTTGAGTTGAAGTTCAGCATTTTTCCCTTTTTCACTTTTTGATCAATGGTACACGATTGTTTACATTTGTTCCGTAAAACATTTAAGGTCTAAGATGGTTGCTGAATTACGTCACAGAAATCAAACGCGACTAAAATATTTTTTTAATAAAAAAAATAGCCTTTATATTTCTTTTTTATTCCGAGGTTTTAAAAATTCATTTGGCCAACAAAAAGTGAGAGCATTTTTCTCCTTAATTTTGAAACAAAAGAAATTATTTAAAAAGAAAGTGTTTTTTCAAACAAAAACAAAATATGTAAAATAAATAATAGCATCTTCTCCGACTACTAAGTGTTCTGGGTTGCACGGGCAACGCTGGGCAATGATGCTAGTACATATATATATATATATATATATATATATATATATATATATAGCCCTCATTTTAAATGGTATATCGTTATAAATATTTTGACATCATTTTTGATGGCACGGGCCTACTCGTATATATATGAGTACACAACGGTCTTTATTATAAATACAGAGGATTTTAAAAATATTTAAAATGGAGATATTTGTACTCATTGAAATCAACAATTTAAACATAAATCGATGATTCTTTTTCATTTTATTTATGTGTGTGTATATTTTTGTTTAATTTAATTGTGTTGTTTTGATCGCAGTATTCAATTAGATTTACTGTGTTTATGATCACCGTAATTTTCTCTTTGCAAAATGATCTTTATTCAATAAATATATTGCAGTCACGAGCTTTCATATCACTGACTTTCGCACATTAATAATGCATTATGTGATTATGCAAAAAGAGTGACTGTCCGTAAAAATTCTACTTCTTTAAATATAATTTTTATTCTGTTTTGAATACGATGTTATCGGTACCACAATGCGCGTTATCTGTTTCATTCGATACTGTTTTCGGGTTTGTTCATTCGAACAGAATTTTGAATAAATTGAAACGCAAACTCAAATTAGGACATTTTTGGTACAATGCGTGCGTTGAATGTTAAAAGAATATTTTGTTTAAAATCTGCGTAAAACTTGGCAAGAAATAATATGATAAGGTGAAACTTCTTTAATCTCCATAACTGTTTAATAACTTGAAGAACTGAAAACGAGTTTTAATAAAGTATTCCTGCATATATTAACGGTTTAGTAGTCCATATTTATAAAAAAAATGATAACCTATCCTTTCAAGAAATATAAAATAATGAACTTTTCCTTACACCAGATGTTATGTAGGGCAGCGTTTTTGCTATTTCCGTATCAGTTTTTATGGGGTAGGGTTGTTAGCCTTGCGCCCAACTCTGGAGGAAGGGGACTTTCTAAGCGTAGCTTAGACATAACACACGGCTGAAAGTAGGGGGTACCCACTGAGGATCGAAGTCACTACTCAGTTATAATGTTTACTAGCGAGACGAGCTTCTTAACCATTGCACCACGCCGAGGTGCCCTTTCAAGAACTGGGCAATCATTATACATCATAGATTTTTTTTCCTGTAAGATGAAAGTTTTCATATTGCTCAGTGTCTCAAATACTTAACTCTTTTATAACGTTGGCAGCGGTTTGTGTTGTTAATTTTCTTAAAGGGTTTTATGTTTTTCTTTCGGAATTTAATCACCAAATATTTAGAGACATAACATATTTTAAATTATATAGTTGTTTGTTTTATTTTATTTAGAGGCATATCAACCTCTGTTGGGTATTTAATGCTAAATTCGAAATATTTTAAACAATTTTATGATAAATTTTATAATAATTTTAAATAAATATTATTATATAAATTAAATATTAATATTTAAATATAAATAATCATATAAATAATATAAATCATTTATTATATAAATATTATAATAATATTTATTATATAAAACTATTTATTATACAAATTATATAATTTAAATATAAATTATTGTATAAATTATTTTAAAAATAATTTTGTAAAAATATTTATAATAAAATCTTCGTTTTATTAAGAGGCATTTCAATCTCTGTTGGGTATTTAATTCTGAAATCTAAATATTATAAACAATTTTATAACTTGAACCAAATATATTTTATGCACAATTGTAAGCCATCAGCAGCAGTTAAAATGTATTGTTTGTAATACTGTTATAAAATGTACGGTTAATAATCTTACCATGAATATATATTGTTGGTAATTTTACTGTAAATATGTATTGTTAGTAATTCAGCCAATATATGTATTGCTGGCATTTAAAAATGCATGCTTGTATCGCTACAAAAACGTATTTTTATACTTTCAGAGTGTTTTGTTTGTGTTTGGGTATTTAATATTTTTCCATAGCTGAGATCCTAAGAGCTGCTTCTACTCCGGGTTAGAGTAAACCTAGGAACAACAGCAATTGATAGTTGGTTCCACGCTCCTGAGAACTCCAATATCTTGATCAGAATTTTGCCGCTGTATATAATATAAACTATATGATAACTTATCACTCACCAGTTTTTTCCTAAATATATTTATCTTAATATAAATAGTTTGATCTGTGTAAAAAGAAATAAAATATACATGGCTATCTTAAGTGAAAGACACATTATCTTATTTTAATTGAAACATCCCGAGGTTAAAAAAGACATTTTTTACTGTGATGGTCACTTGGAAACACAAAAAGATTTATGTAGTCACTAGATATATTAACTACACATCCGTTATATATTGTTATACAGCCGATAAGACTTCCGTTACACTGTAACGGCCGAATGAATTTATATCAGTTATATGATAAATATTATAATATATTTAGGTAATTGTTATGAAGAGTGAATATATGATATATGGATATACGTGTAGTGTAATTATTAACTCTATGGAAAATGAAAGCATTGAGTGGAGTTGAGTTGAAATTACGTTTACTTCGTATTATTCCTCTTTGGAAAGACATGTATTTATAAGTTTCCTCTAAGCTATATGAGTTATTGATTAGACTAACATTATAAAATGTAATATCATGTTTTTTCCGGTCATAGTTATTAGGCATTTCCCAGTTCTTTAAAATAAATTTTGTATGTCATACTATTTTTAGTATTATTAACAAATGAAAATAGAATTTTTGTTTGTTATTATTACGTAACAAAATTTTACAAGGCAAGAAAGCAATGATGAATTCGTCCGAAACATCCTAAAGTGAATTCATTCATTCATTGATGAAACTTCAGTATAGGTCATTATTAAATATTTATAAATTCAGTTGATGCGCATGTTATTGTGCAGCATTAACAAAAGAACCATTCTATTTTCATTTACAATTATTCCTTTGGCAATAAATTAAAAAAAAATAGTATGAAATACATAATCTTTTTAAAGCACTGGAGTGGTCTATTAATTATGGCCGGTAGTGTGTATGAAATATAGAAGAATGAGTATAAGTAAAAGAAATGATATAATAAACTGAAACATATGCCAATGGAAATATAATATCGCATCTCGGAAATACGATATATGTGATAGGGTTCGTTGAGAACCACAAGACCTGCACAAATGCTTTTTGATGGTACTGACAAAAATGTCGAAACTCAATCTGTTTGTTTTGATATCTAGAAAGCATTTGACTTTGTTTGGTATACTACCATTCTATCCAATATCTAAAAGTGCTTTATTTCTGGACGATTGTTTGATTTAATCCAATCGTTACTATCAAATGGTAAATTGAAGGTTGTTTCGATTAGGCAGGCTTCCAGATACTTTAATGTGAACGTGGGTTTACTTCAAAGCTCTGTCGTGAGTTTTATCATATTTTTGCTCATCAACAATGCTCTTTCTGGTGTTATTAGTTCCAAAGAAGGCATCTATGCAAATGACACCACCATTTACAACTATTTCAATAAAAAAAAATATTGCGAGGGCTTATAGAGTAAACGTGGCTGCTGGACTACAAAAGAACCCCGAATCTGTGATTAAAAGGGGAAAGAAATGGCTAGTAAATATTGATGCCTGAAAAATAAAACTGTTCTCTTTTAATCTCAATAGAGAGAATTTTCTATCTACATCTGAATGGATGACTCTATTCTCCTAGAGAGAAACGCACTTCACCTCCTTGGCCTCAAACTCTCAAATGACCTCAAATAAAATGACTACCTCAAATCATTAGCTGCAAATATTGTTAGGAAATTTGGGTCACTGTCTTGTCAGAATACAATTTGCAGATTTATGAATATGACAATTGACCATGAATTGACTATTGTTACAATATCTAGCCGAAAGCTTTTGCTAGTTCTCTAGAAGTTCTCTGCTAAATCCAAAAGCTAATCTGCAATATAATGGATCCTAACTTAACAGCCACCATTCAGTCAATTTTTCACCGACGTGACGTAGCTTTTCTCTGTCTTTTATTCAAGTATTTTCATGGCAACTCTTTGGGCGAGGCGTTTTTTCCTGGTACTCGACAATATGTATTTACTCATGCTCCAAGATTGGCTTTAAGGTCCCACCCTATTACCGTTGATTTAGTCAAATGTAATCACATCTCCTACTCTAACATTTCGTTTCTCACAATTCTCGTTTATGGAAAGCAAAATGACCAGCAATACATTTCATGGTAGAATGAGCAAAAATACATTTGATCTGTGGTTGAAGAAATATAGTTGCCCTTATTTCCATTTGCTTGCTTCCGTGATAGCTTCAATCTCCAAAAGTTTAAATGCAGTATCCATTGCTATCTTCTATCTACTTGATTCCCATCCATATTTTACACTTTTGTTGACATCATCTGTACCTTCTTTTTTTCCATCACTGTAACCCCCTGCAAATCAGTAGCATTCCTGCCTTGCTTAGGGTGTAATCATAATAAGAAAGAAAGAAAAAGATTTCCTTCGCATCTGAATTTTTCTGTGAATTGAACAATAATTAGTAGTTTGGTTGATTGAATTTGTTTAGTGACATAAAACATCTATAGATTATTTATTGCTGAAATCTAAATACACTGAGCGCAAATATATGTCTTCAGCCATAGATCAAGTGTATCTTTGCTAATTCTACCATAAAATGTATTGCTGTTCATTTTGCTTTAAAAATGTTTTATAAATAATTTAACTATAAATATGTATTGTTGGTAACATTATATAAAAATGTATTACTAGTAATTTTATTATAAATATATATTTCATACTATTCATGGTTCTTCATTTAGTATTTTATTTTAATTTGGGAGTTCACTATGTGCATTTATTTGGGACCTTAAGTGTTGCCAACACACCCCGGTTCATGTAGCCCCTGGAAACTAAAACAAAAAAAATGAGGTGATTCTACGCGCTTCAAAAGCTCCAATCTCCTGATCAGGGAAAAGTAACCAGACACAAAACTTCCTTCATAGAAAACAGTTAATTTAGACAATATTTATTTGGATATTCAGTATTATTAAGACTGACAAATAATTAATGGTAAGAAGAAGATTTTCTTTTCAATGAGAGAGTGACGTTGTTGTACTGGTCTGATGATAGCCAGTCAGATTAATGAGAGAACTGACTCGGTGCATTATGGAACTACGGACTTGATTACAAAACACCATTTTAAACGCGAGATGGTCACGACATCATATGTCATTAATTCTGTCACAGCCTCTCTTGCAAGCCAATCTGAAAGTGCCACTTTAATTTTATTAACTGTGGAGAATGCAACGGAAAATATAATTCAAAGTATTTTTGAAAATTGAATAGCAATACTAAAACAAAATAGAAAATATTAATATGTGTTTAATTCTGAAAGCCTATGCCAGTTTTTTATAGTTGTTTCAGTAAAATATATCAGTCAGTTAAGTGTCATACGGGATACATACTTGGGCGTGCATGTCTCGAAAGAGACATGACTGACCGGGCTGAAGATTTTCCCGCAAAAGTTTGACATTGCTTTCTGCGTTAGACTGGTTGCCAACCAAGTCTATAGAACCCAATCCGTTCTGCTATTTAACCCATTATTGGAGGAAGATGTGACAAATTCATACATTCTCCAACGTATTTGAGTGTATGTAAACGCAACCAATTCAACTAGAATTCGAACTCGACTCCTCGATTTCTCGTTCCGAACTGATATCTACTACACCAAAACTCAGATACTCAGTGAAATATATATGGTTTTATAAATGTTTCCATTAATTTATTCTACACATTATTTCGGCTACAAGTTATTTTATTTTGTGTGTTTATTTATTTATCTTTGATAAGACGATCGTTTCAATTTATTTCCTTCTAAATGAGTATTTGTCAGTGATGAAATGAAAAAATTAAACAAAAACGAGAAAAAAAGAAATCACGGATCAATAAATGTAATAGAATAACAGCAAATCATATCGATGAATTTTGATTATTGAAGCGTTTCCGAATAAAAACACGAAATTAAATCAGGCCGCAAACAAACACGCTCTTTTATCGAAGGTTTGTCTCTTAATGATATTTGGCAATCTAAGTGAGTTCCATTAATTGCCATCGCCGACTACATAAAAAATACGTAGTCAGAGATACACATGCATATATCATGTAGACGTAAACATCCTCTCAAAAACTTCAGACATTTCTTGCATTTTATGTCACTTCCATCCAGAACGTGAGCAAACATAGTTCTCCACAACTTCCTACTATTTTTGCTATCCACCTAAAGGGTCCTTGACAAAATCCAACGGAGAATCTCTAATGTGATCGATCCAGACTTGGCTTCTCAGATAGTCTTTTTCTTTCTAACAGATGCAGTATGGCTTCCCTCTGTCTCTTCTACAAATAATTTGACGGCTTCTGCTCCAATGAACTTAGCTCACTGTTGACCTTTAAATATGAATTTACTCGAGCCACAAGATTAGCAACTAGATCCCATATTTAACTGTGAAACCAATAAAATATAAACGCAAATTCTACTACATCAGTTTCTTTTCTCGCACTTCCCGCCTTTGGAATTCATTTCTATTTTTTTTTTTGCGTCCCCGACAGCTATAATCTACAAGAATTTAAATACAAAGTTAATAGTTACCTCCTTATCCCACTAATCTGCATCCCCTCTCTCTCTCTCTCTCTCTCTCTCTCTCTCTCTCTCTCTCATGCTTCTTTCTCCGTCCACTCCACTCTCATCAGTATTCTCATCCTTCTCTTACCAACCTACTTAAACCCTCTAAAACCTTTCACTCTTTCTTATTAACTTTCCCCCTATGTAATCTCCTGTACAACAGTAGCAGTAATATGCCTTTCTTGGGGCGATATGATTACAAAAATATCTAATTCTTTAGTGTTTTATTATTATACCAATAACTTCTAGTTCACTCAATCGTTGAGTAGTTTACACGTTGCTAGAATTATTATTCCCTTAATGCAGGCCAACATTTTCAAGCGCTCATTTCTCATGTGTTCAAACTAGTAATGTTGTGTCAGCCAGTTTAGTGCCATACGTGAAACACGCTTGGGCGATCATGTCTCTCTCGAGACATGACTGACTGGGCAGAAAATTATCCCGCAGTAGGTTGTCATTGCTTTCTGCGGTAGACTGGTTGCCAGCCATGGCTATAGAACCCAATCTGTCCTGTTATTTAACCCATAACTGGAGGGAAGAGACGGATTAATACCTTTCCCAAGGGTATTTGCGCGTAAGTGAATGCAATGAATTTACCTGGAATTCGAATTCATTACGCGCAAATGTTGTGTACGAAATAGAATTCTCATTTTACCCTATACTTTCCTTAATTTTTTTTGTTTCTCCGTTCATGACATTTTCAGCAACTTTCTGTAAAAATTATCTCTTTTGTATAAGTACGTTTATTCATCTTTCATTATAATAGACCTAGTTTTTGTAATATATAAAGGTAATGATAAGTCACTTCACACCCTATTGTTTATTTCTAATTAAACCTACTGATTTCTAATACCTTTCTTTTACTTTATACTTTCTCTCCCTATTTCATATGTACAAGGTTTATTCAGACATCTCAACTTTCTAACTAGCAATTTGCAATGTCACCTTGCTGATAACTATCATTCTACCACGGCAGTGTTTGCATATATTCTTAAGTCCGATATTAAGTCAATCTAGGCAGATTTTAAGCTTCTCCACTAATTAACTTCTCTATCAAATTTCAAACAGTTCAAATGTTTAGACAGGACACCGCCTCAGCTATATTTTGAAAATAAATGTTTGAATATTGGTTCAGTAGAAAAAATGTTACTTATAATATGTGAAATTCGAAAAGAGACACTAACTGCATAAGTATATAAATGAGTGAGTGAGTAATGTTTCAAATAATAAACCTTCTTACATAACTTTTCCTTGTTAATATTTTGCATGCGGTTTTTAGCATTTATATTCTGATGATACATTTTATCAAATTTTTCAATCTAAATTTGCTTATCGCTATTGATTTTATAAGAGTTGATTATCAGAATAATTTATAAATAATCAATGATTGTTTTATTGTTTTTTTTTCAATCAATTGCATATATGTTTTAAAAAATTGAATACGGTTTTCAGCATTAAATTTATATTGATCATAAACAATGCCTGAAAAAATCATGGATTGGGTGGACAAATGTGCGCATGGAATGTAATATCCTTAAGATTATATCCAACCTGGAAAGGAACAGGAAAAGGTAGTAAGCCTGGAATAGTAAACAAGATATTTTAGTGAAGTGAAACTAAAAAATTCTTACTTAAAATATTGCAGCTAGAAATAAAATTTGATTCCGTTACTTTCAGTATTTTCAGAAATTTCTTATTTTTTATTTCACTAAGATATCTTTTCCTGTACATTTCCAAGTTTAATATAATGTTAGGAATTTTAGTTTCATGCGCGCATTTATCTACGTAATAAATAGTTTCTTGTAACTGATGATTAGTCATTACTTCTCGCTTTCATTTATTTTCTTGTCTAATTGTTCCTATAATTATAATTCCAAGTGATTGTAAGATCTAAATTGATAATATATACTTACACGTCTTATGCAATATCCTGTTAAAACACTGGTTGTCGTACAACTATAGAAGTTAAGCAACGGCAATCCACGTCAGCAATATGATGTCTGACTGATTGCGAGTAACACATGCTGTAATCTGGAATGTAAACCTAAGTGTTATTGCAAATGTTACAGAAATGAAAATAAAACCGAATTCCGATTCGACTAGTGTCCGTTAACATCATTTAGGTGTTACTGCTGCCATATATGATCAGGTGTTCCCGCGGTTTATCTTCGTCTTCTTGACAGGCTCCAAAGTAGAATCAGTAATGTGATAGGTACCGACTCGGTGGCTCAACTACAGCTATTTTCCCACCGAATATATGTAGCTTCCCTTTGTTCTTTTATAAATAAATACTTCCATGGCTTCTGTTCCAACGATCTTGAGTCACTGGTGCCTCCGCAACAGGTGTTTACTAGTGCAACCAGACTGGCAACTGGGTCTAATCCATTCACAGTTAGATCAACCAAATGCAGACTCAATTCTACTCCTCCAGCTTCTTTTCCCGCACTTCCCGCCTGTGGAACGCGCTTCCATATTATTGCTTTCCTGACGGCTACAACCTTCAGGAATTTAAATGCAAGGTCAATTCTCATCACTTAACTACTTGACCCTACTTTTTTCCACACTATCCTGTAGATTCTTTCCTTTCCCTCACCAACTGTCATCACACATGTATTCCCACCCTTCTCTTGCTCGTTTTTAACTGGTTCGTCTTACTCCTCATCCTCCTCTAATCCTTTTACTCTTATGTAGCCCCCTGCACATCAGTGGCGTTGACGCTTTGCTCAGGGTGATTTGATTTAAAAAATACACTAAAGAGAATGCGAAACCACATATACCCCAATGAGCTATAAAATAATTAGTACGACATGTATTAGCAAACTATTTTCTCTCAAACAACCGTACCAAGAAAAAATTATTATTTAAAGTAACCTGCAAAAATGTTCGTAAATCATAAAAATTGAAACAATTAATAACACACGTTTAGATACATGCATAAATGAAAATAAGCATGAAAAATGGTACGAATACACTGAGCTATTTTATAGATAATATTTACTTTCAGAATGTTGGCGATCATGACTCAAAGTAACGAAATTTTTTTTGTTACTAGTTTTCTATCTCTTCAAATCGGATTTTCTATCTCTTAAAATCAGATTTCCTAAAATAGATATTCCTCTGAAATGTCTACTCACATCATTATGAAAATGCTTCGAGTTTAAGAATTACGTAAATATCTGTCGCGATGTTGAAAAAAATAACATAACAAACCATCTCAATTACTTTTCATTAAATAAAAACTTTAACTAAAGTTATAATTATTCACTAAAATTAAAATTATGATAAATTTGTTGCTACACTAACCACGGTATATTTCCATTAATAGAAAGATATTATATCAGCAGAACCCATAATTATAGAAATAAAAGATTAAGTATAACGCACACACACACACACACACACACACACACACACACATATATATATATATATATATATATATATATATATATATATATATACATATATATATATATTGTGCGATGGACAGATAATGTGGCCAGGTATAGGTTACTCCAGCAGCCACTCTTTTAACCCAAGGCAGCACTATCTTCCCCAAACACTTGATGAAGGTCTCAGTAATGAATCCGAATCCCGGTGGGAAGACGTATGCAGACTTAATATTGCCATCAAGAGTAATCACTCGAAACATGTTCATAATCAAAATTAGACTCATGTAAAGCTTTCCGAATCATCTCTACAGAAATGTTCGTATTGTTCGTCTCGAATGATAATCAGTGCAGCATATTGTTTAAAAATTAAATAAAAAGAATAAAACAACGTGCTTGCGCGAAATTTTAAAAAATGGTGACAATTAACCCTTCATACCATGCATAACACACACAAGCGCACAATCACACACACACACACACACACACACACACACACATATATATATATATATATATATATATATATATATATATATATAATAAAAAACTTTAATCCAAAAGAAAAAGCAGGAAGGTAAATCCCAAAGATCCGATCCTAATTAATATTAATATTTTAATATTAAAAAATGATCCAGGTAGTAGGCTCAATGTAATTTATATTTAAATTACTGAGCCAGTTATAAAATAAAATAAATTTTGAAGTTCAAAACCGTTGTATTATCATTTCTACATGAAATACCTAAGAGAGATTTCACATTTCATCGGCAACATTTATATTCAAAATAAAACAGGATATTACCGGCGGAAGTTAAAAAATTTACGTCACAGAAAAAGATAGAAGGGTGGGATTGATAAGTAGATAGCAATCAATGTCTATTTTTAGATTTTGGATAACTTAAATTTTCGATTGAGTTGTAAGTAAAAAATTTAAATATTTGGCATTGTCCAGCTCTAAAAAAGAGGAAGGGGATGTGAAGGAAGAAATAGGAAGTGGTGTTTGACAGGGGAGGGGGGCTAAACAAAATGAAAGAAAAGGAAAGAAAAGGGAAACAGAAAAGAAAGAAAAATAAAGAAAAGAAAAATTTCATCTCCGTAAAAAATTCATCTCCTACCCCTCTAGTTTTCTGTTACGTAAATTTTTGAAATTTCCACCGATAATATCTTGTTTTAGTTTAAGTAGAAAGGTTGCCGATGAAATGTGAAATCTCTCTTAGAGACTCCATGTAGAAATGGTTTTGAATGAACTTTGAAATTTATATATATATATATATATATATATATATATATATTGAACGAATTTCACAACCGCATCGGTGATAAAATAACTATGATTTAATATAAACGGTAATGGAACCTGCCCATAATCTACTTAATGCTAAAACAGAAATCCTAAACAAATGTAAATTCCATAAGATTAAATTCCTTGCTTAGTGTGTTAGCGTAGGTTTTTTTTTCTCTCCTTACCCCCACCCCTTGGTTTTAGTACTGGTATGGTTCGTCCTTGTCTTGGTGGTTGTCTATTTATTTGGTTAATCTTTGGTTTTGCCTTTGCCCTGACGAGCCGTAGTGTGAAACCGCGGTAGGTTTTGGCTAGCTTGAGATTCTTTATATATATATATATATATATATATATATATATATATATATATATACATGCACATATATATGTATTTAATGAAAACTTACTTGTTTGTCAGGTAGTGTGTGGACACACCGTGAAACGCAAAGCGATATACGCCTCATGTGTAAAACTGACCTAAAACTACGGAAAACAAAGTGTAGATAGAAGTGAGATAAAAGGAAAAGAAATGAGTTGCTATCCAGGAGACGCGAATAATTTGATAATTCTTTTCTAACAAAACACCCCATGTGACTAACACAGGCTTAAAAAACATACTCGCTATCACTTCATGCTTCTATTAAGTTCTCCTCCCCGTGAATGTTAACATGACTTAGCCCTTATTTTTTTTATATCTTTCAGAATTAAAGGTTGCCCATTTTTATTGTTAGCACCCGTTTTTCTTTAAGCTTTTATTCTCCTTTGATATGTCCTCGTTAGTCACACTTTCAACCCATGAGCTCAATTCGGCTAAATAAGTCGTTTAAAACAAACGCTTCGGCAAAACTGGCCGTTATTCATCTCGATGGCCTTAAGACATAAGATAATTGGTAGAAGTAAATAAATTACTTCGATAGTTTGAGAGCCAGAGTTTATTATACAAGTTGTAATATCAAGAGACTTAAAATCACTGAGCTTAAAATGAGATATTATAAACCTGCAGATAATTACTAATTTCAGATATATTAATATATATAATAAATATGTTAATATTCGCATTAAAGCCTTGATGTTGCAATACTATATTAGATGTATTAAACGGGAATTATGGCTACTGTCAACCTTTGAACGAATTTCACAACCGCATCGGTGATAAAATAACTATGATTTAATATAAACGGTAATGGAATAAAACAAATGGGATATCGATAAGAACTGTGGCCTGCCAATTGGTTGAGATAGTTGAGTTCTTCGTATTGATAAAATTCTGTGTAGAATTATTTAGAGTTCTTTGAAAAGACTGACATTTGAAAGAGTTCTTAATCCATATGATCATTTTCCTTATATTACATTAAGATTTCGTGTTCTGAACGTTGCAGATATCGAAATAATCTTAAAAAATGGGAGAAAGATAAATAGATGAAAATAGAGAGGAATATATTTTTTTTTCTTTTTATAATCTTGATCCGAATTAAAGCAAGTCAGTACTGCCACTGTTGAGACGTGTATTAAAAAGAAAAATAGTGGAAGTCAAGAAAATGTAAATGGCAGTTTACGTTGTACGTAAACTTTTGAAGATTGTAGATATGAGGAAAGCAATTATACAGGACGTAGTTTCACAAGAGTGTGAGAGAAAACTAAATTAAAAGAGATGGTTACATTTAACTATTTTGGAGACAGACGGTTAGGACCTATTTGCCAATTTAGTAGCACGTTTTAATTCATGTTGGCGGGGAATCCGTTAATGAAGCCCGTCAGAGCAGAAGCCGTGAAAATATTTGTAGAAAAGACAGGAAAGCCACATCACATCGGTGAGAAAATGACTACAGACGAACTGACCAGTGTGAATCGATTACATTGCAGATCCGCCTTTGAATTTTGTTGACAACTCCAAGAGGGATATCAGGAGCACCATATTACATATGCCAAGAGTATTCAATGCACATACCAATGGTAAATTTAAAAATGCGCAAGAGTGATTCAAAGAAGAAAAAATGCCTAGCACGCTAGAGCAATTCTACATACTGAACAGTAGATGCAGCTATTGATTCGATGTAGCCATTCCACATGACCTTGGTTGAGAAAGTGAGGCCGAGGAGGTGCAGTTTACTGCTTTCTGGGAAACTGGCGTCATTCTTACTGATGATAAGTTTGAAAGCGTATCTATGGTTGTAACTTAGTGAAGATTCTATTCGAAAGCATTAAAATTACGAGCCATTTCTTATCCCAATCTATCACATATTGGAGATGCTTTCCAAGAGCAAGAGCAAGGTTTACTTATTTAAGCCCTAGCCGGGACTAGATGGTAGTGTTATCTGCACAGTAAAACTGATTACATTGATGAAGATCAGGAAAAATTACCTGTGTTGGAGCATTGAGGGGCACTAATGTTCACATAAAATGATTGCAAATCATGCCCGTTCAAAACGATCTTCTTATTCCAGTTTGACATTAACGATTGTATTAAATTTAACAATCGTTTAGTTATACCATAGACCTGTAGCTTGCCGAGAAGTACAGCATGCCAAACTTTGCCAAATGCTTTCTTCACAGAGAATATGTTGTTGTATGTGAAATGATTAAAAATGTCATCATTGAAAATAGCCTTGAGTAGATTACCAAAAAGTGGTAAGATCCTGATAGTGCAATAGTTAACGGGGTACAAGGACTCTCGATAGTGCGATAGTTAACGTGGTACAAGGGCTATCGATAGTGCGATAGTTAACGTGGTACAAGGGCTATCGATAGTGCGATAGTTAACGGGGTACAAGGGCTCTCGATAGTGCGATAGTTAACGGGGTACAAGGGCTCTCGATAGTGCGATAGTTAACGGGGTACAAGGACTCTCGATTGTGCGATAGTTAACGGGGTACAAGGACTCTCGATAGTGCGATAGTTAACGGGGTACAAGGACTTTCGATAGTGCGATAGTTAACGGGGTACAAGGACTCTCGATAGTGTGATAGTTAACGTGGTACAAGGGCTATCGATAGTGCGATAGTTAACGTGGTACAAGGGCTCTCGATAGTGCGATAGTTAACGGGGTACAAGGGCTATCGATAGTGCGATAGTTAACGTGGTACAAGGGCTCTCGATAGTGCGATAGTTAACGGGGTACAAGGGCTATCGATAGTGCGATAGTTAACGGGGTACAAGGGCTCTCGATAGTGCGATAGTTAACATGGTACAAGGGCTCTCGATAGTGCGATAGTTAACGTGGTACAAGGGCTATCGATAGTGCGATAGTTAACGTGGTACAAGGGCTCTCGATAGTTCGATAGTTAACGGGGTACAAGGACTCTCGATAGTGCGATAGTTAACGGGGTACAAGGACTCTCGATAGTGCGATAGTTAGCGGGGTACAAGGACTCTCGATAGTGCGATAGTTAACGGGGTACAAGGACTCTCGATAGTGCGATAGTTAACGTGGTACAAGGGCTCTCGATAGTGCGATAGTTAACGGGGTACAAGGACTCTCGATAGTGCGATAGTTAACGGGGTACAAGGACTCTCGATAATGCGATAGTTAACGGGGTACAAGGGCTCTCCAGTTTTTAAAAAGCAAGAACTACAGAAGAAAATGGATTTCTAACTAGCAAGAAAGAAAGAAGCATAGAGGTAATTGTTATAGAGTTTGGAAAGGAGAAGAAAAGGTTGAAGGTCCCATTTCTTCAGGACGATTATTTATGGGAGTTAAGCTTAAAAAATAATGTTAAACACCAAAAGACGTGTATGTATATACAGGGACAGGAATGAACCCTAGTCTTCGTTTAAACAACATTGTCATCTAGCGTAAAATTACTTCAAACTCAATGATTCAAAAACGAATTGTTTGCGGACATATGTTTATAAGGACATTTCCTTGCTTTGGTGTGGGGAATACTTGCTCAAAATTTGAAAAGTTATGTTTCATACACTCTGTATATGCGTTCATATCAATTTATGTATGGAGCGGCAACTTATCTATCTATCTATCTATCTATCTATCTATCTCTATATATATATATATATATATATAGATATATATCTATATATATATATATATATATATATATATATATATATATATTGATGGATGTGTCATTAAATAATATTATTATCATTTTGATTGTCCTTATCGTTTGTCCGTGGTTATAATATACAATGTATGCTGACATCTTTGAAAAAATCTTCTGGTGGTCGAAAGCTTAGATTGGATTATAAAAATTATGTATCAATTTTGTACTTTTATTTCTTCATTTAATGATAATGCTGTTAAGCTTATCAGAGAATATGAAAATATTGCATAAAATAAATAGATAACACTAGACTATATTATTCAATGAAACATGTAAACAATATATATATATATATATATATATATGTGTGTGTGTCTGTGTGTGTGTGTGCGTGTGTGTAGACACTGTTCAGGAATGATAGAGACTTTCACAAGTTTTATTAAAGACGTCTAACAAGATATTGATAATATTGTATTTTTTATTTAATTTTCTTATGTTATATTTTTCTTTTCTAGACATAACGCGTGTAAAATCCGTTTAAATGTTCTTCGAAATCGAGCACTTTCAGCTGTTCTTTTAGCTATTAATAAAGATGATTGTTTTTTAACAGAATATATGCAATTCTCTTGATTTATTGAAATTTTTGCAAACAGTATCAGCACATTGCAGCCGTGTTAAAAGTAGATGTTATTGAGTGTTGGCTTTTCCTTTAATAATATTGTTATTAATGCTTCTGTTATTTTTAGACTTTTTTTTACAAGTGTATTTATCTTTATAGTTGTTGTTTCTACGAGGACTTGGAGTTTAGCAACTTTTCTGTGCTTGCTTAAATGACTCCTTAATTACTTACAGTCAGACGGGTGCAACGTGTGTCGTCGTGATAGGCATTAATTATAATTATCCATGAATTTAGTTTGATCAGAAACACACTTCCTTAAGGCATATGTGAATTCATGAATAATATTGGTTCTCTGCAATTTGGATATTGCAAGTAATTTGTTGTTGCTGACGTAAAGGCGAGTTGTTTTGATTTTATTACAGTTGCTAATCAAATTTTCTTGTTCTGGTTGACTGGGGTTGTGTATTTTTATACTGTTTCTAAGGGAAAATTGATCCGGCTCAGAGTTATCGTGTATTTCATATTTATAGAAAAAGTTAATGTTATTGTTTGTAACCGTAATTTCAGATTTTCAGTTTCTCTATTGGTTACCTGAAAAATTGTGATCTATGAGATATCTAGAAAACCATTATAAACTGACGTCTGTCTTACGTTGTGGTGTTCCTTAAAGATATGCATACGAAAGGATGAATTATAGTGCTCTCTTTCAAATTTTTCATGTTCTTTTTCAGGTATGAGTTGACAGTCACTACAACATTAAGGTGGCAAAAATTTATACCCTTTATTTCTGGTACATCGAAATCATGAATATGTTATTACTAGATATTACTAGATATTAAAAAACGTCCAGTAATAGGAGTTTATTTGCTCTTACGTAAAATTAAGGACATCGTTTAATATGAATGTAGTTTTCAGATTATCCAGTTAGATTTTTTTCAACTTAAGTCAAACAATCGTCTACATAGCAGACAAATATTTTCAGTTTAGTAACATTTTGAAATATATTTTTCAGACATGAGATATATAGAATTCAGAAAAGCACAATCCGAGTAGACTTCCTATATTAACGCTATTACTTTGACTATAAATATTGTCAGTGTAGTTGATTTAAGGTATTATATTTGTGCACTATTTTCATCAGAAAATTAGGTTTCATAGAGGTAGAATCGAGATATGTTTATACACAAAGTTTAGAATTGTGTTAATAGTTTAATGGACGGGGGAGTCTCTAAATTAATTTACTACATCAAATAACCCTAAAATGTTTTGTTTGATTGTTACGTATTAAGTATTTTTGGAGATTGTCATGAGTTGATTTGATATTATATTTGGCAAAAAAGATATGTGGTAATTGATTTGAAATAAATATATATCCAAATGTATCAGAACGAGGGAAATAATTGCAACGTTCAAAATATTAATTTAAAACAGTTCTCCATATAAAAAGAGAGAAATGAATATTTACTTTATTTATTATGTTAAAACATGTGCAAACTACAAACTAGTACAAAATTGTGAATTTTGTTTCGACGTTGAGAGAACAATGTCTGATCAGGAAGTTAAGGATGATAACTACTTGATGAAACATTTTTCTTTCAATGTTGAAAAAAAATGTACAAATTTGTAGACGTTTGTATTATTTCACATGTTCTACCATAGTAATTAATCTAAACTTATTTATAAATGGATGTTTGTGTGTGTACGTGTCTGTGTGTGTGTGTGTGTGTGTCCCTTACTTATTGACTCCGAAACGGCTGAACCGATTTTCTTGAAGATTTACACGGTTATACTATAATCGTCTGCGAGTCTTCTTAGCTAGGTTTTGTGTCGAGGTGCCCCCGATAAATATCGAAAATCGATAATCGAAAAAATCGGGTTATAGAAGGAGTGGTCCGATTTTAATCAAATTGGATACACTCATGGACAAAGACATAAGAAACAATATTCAGAAGTTTCAAGGTTGCAGTTTTTACAATAGTGTAGAAAATCGATAATGTAAAGAAAGATGTTTTTGTGGGTGTCTCCTTATCTGCTTGTATGTCTGCATTTTTTCAGCCCTTTTATTTTAGTTTTTGCTTCGGATTTGGCTCGAAGTAGGTGTAATTGTAGTTCTAAATCTCAGCCATGACACCATTTACTCAGAGGACTTATTTAGCCTTCAAAATTCAGTTTACGACGAAAAAAACGTATTTGATATCGATACCAGAAAACAAAAAATTTGATTACATCCATTCATTTTTCTTTCAGTCTACGGTTTCGCTTTAACTGGAAACAACTATTGCCTTTTAAAACTTTTGTGCCAATGTCCAAAGAGGCTGAGCTCCAGAACCATAGATTAGTTTTAAAGATTTCATTACACCCAAGAAACACCGGGCTATACTGCTGGGTAATAATATATATAGCTCATGCCTTTGTGAGCGAATACCAGGCTGCTATTAAATCAGTGTGGTTTTAGTTCCAACTTGAGGCAAAACGGTTAATTTAACTGCACTGTGATGAAACAAAACGGGCTTGTCTGTTGATGGTTTCTATATATATATATATATATATGAGTGTGTTATAGTGTCTTATTTTTAACCAGGTTAAGCCTCTTGTACAATTATCATAATAGTTGATTAAAATATACTTTAGTGTTCATTACGGATTCGAAACGTATTTAGGTCTATTGGCCAAGTTCGTTTTTTTTTGTATAATCAAAATATATACACCCATGCGTCAAACTTTAAATTACCAAGTCCAGGGATTGACTGAAGCCTTTTGAGTGATATTGGGTAGATGGAACAAAATTGATCAGCGGTCCTTAATTGTTGAGTTATCACGAAGTCACTAATCCTTAGTGTACTGGCTTGATCAAATATTTGATCCTGGCTTGATCAAATATTTGACCACGAATTATAACTGGAGTAATTTCAGCAAGGTTCAAGTGTAAAGCTTAGGTGGTTTTCTCTGGATGTTGTATTGTAAATTTAAACGCTAATGTCAACCAGTAAAGCATGCCTTTTCAAAATTTCTGGCTAAGTGAATTGCGTCATAGTGCACTTTTTCTCACAGACGGTGCCCAACTAATCTTACTATACTGTATAATGACAAAATAAACATCATGTTAGTGTGCGTGCATATATATATATATATATATATATATATATATGGGGGGGGTGTAACATGAGAAACAATGTTATAAAAATATTAGCGTAGTTTATAATTACTTACTGATGAGAAATGTTGAACGCATATGAAAGTCTGAATGTTTACCTATTTATACTCACTATAAAAGATCCATAAACATTCTTCCTTTTTATACGCAGTTCCTGAGAAATTTTGATCTAAATGAGAAATGTAATTAATTGTTTGATTTGTTTTTTACGCCTTACCAACCCTTTGTTGGTTTTTAAAACCAGAAAATATGTTTAGAGATTTAACAGATTATAAAAATATTAATGATTTGCTGGTACAAGTACTGTAAATTAACTGATATCTGAGGGGAGATTTGGTTAGTTCATACTTTTCGCAGGGATGTTAGCAAGTATATGATTTATTAAAACCAAGTGAAATTAGAACTTACCAGTCCAAGCTGTGGTCTAGTACACAGCCCATACATTCTAATTTACAGGGAATGGTATTCGCAAGCGATCATCCGTTAGATACTGACCTGGTTCGATGTTGCTTAACTTTCGTAATTATACGATAACAAGTGTTTCAACGTGATATAGCTGTAAGGCTGCGAAATTTGAATATTAGCAAATGCCGAGTAGTTTGAACATAATGAAGTTGCAATAGAATACAGTGTTAAAAATTCCAGTTCACAACTCAATAAAATGTACAGGTTGGACTAATATTTCTTTGTTTTCTGTCTTTTTATTAAAATTTTACTGCCAGACAGACTGGGTAGGTGTCAGTATTAAGCAATTCCCACTTGAAAGAAATATGCGTTGCGTTGCCCAGTTTAATGTCATCATTCATTATAGTTACTTTAATTTAACAAACCCAGTGTTTCGTAAAACCAACTCCAGAGTCACAGAAATTCACTTCAATATTTGAAAACGACATTTTAGTCACGAAAAACTTATAAATATTTACCTACAGGGTGTTGGTTGAAACTCATGATTATTTTACAAATAAAAATCGAATTTAATTTAAAAAGACGATAACATACGCACAGATTATAAAATGCGTACATTCAGTTCGTGATATGTTTAAATATTTGTGTGTGATCACATATAAAATCCGAGAGACCTGCGGAATCGCCAATCTTGTGGACATTCGCTTTTAGACCAATCTGCAAAAAGTTTTCTGTATAAAACGTTTATAGATGTAAATATACGTTGTAAAAAATTTTCAATTAAATCTTTAGGAAGAAAAGGATGTCATCATAAATATTTAAACCATAACTGGCGGGCCTCCTTAATTGATGATTAAAAATATATTTAAAAACACGGCTATCATTTCCTTTATTAATGATTCGAGATGGACTCTGTGAAGAAAGTTAATGCTTAGCAAGCTTGTCTCTAAAGATCAATTGTGACTGAGTAATTCCATAGGTATGTGCCTTGTGGTGCAGTAGATATCGGCTCGGCATGAGAAATCAGGGAGCCGATTTCGAATTTCAGTGGAATTCCTTGCATTCACTTACATGCAAATACCCTTTGGAAAGATATTAAGCCGTCTCTTCTCTCCAATATGGGTTAAATAACAGGACAGATTGGGTTCTATAGCCTTGGTCGGCAACCAGTTTACCGGCAGAAAGTAATGGCAACCAACTGCGTAATCTTCTGCCCAATTAGTCATGTCACTACAAGAGTGTTTCACGTATGTCACTGAACTGACTGAATGCCATCGATTCCCAATGAATACCTCATATTTTCAGCCTTATGCTAAATCTTATTTCGTTTAGAAAATCACTACGGAATATTGATATGGTGTAAAGGTAGTAAGCATTTCAATCTTACTGTGTTCTCAGCATATTCAGACATGTGCCACGTCTAAGCTACGTTTAGAAAATCATTTCTGCGCACTTCAACGTAGAGCAACTCTTAGTAAGCTTGTCTCACTATACCAATTAAGAGTTTGAATTCGATCTCCACGTAATACACTCCTGGGTGATCATGTCTTCAAATATATATGACTGAATGGACAGAAGATTTTCTAGTAGTAAGTTGCTATTTATTTTTGCGGTATACTGTTTGCCAACCAAGTCTAAAAAACCAAATCTGTATTGCTATTAAACCCATAACTGGAGGGAGAAGAGACGGATTGATACATCTTAGGAAGGGTATTTGTTTGTGAGTAAATGCAACGAATCCAACTGGAATGACATTAATCTGACGGGAAGTTTAAAATAAATGATCAGTTATTTTTAATTATGGAGAATTTAGTCTCGTATATTTTTCAAACGTTATGGACATAACATTGCACTACGGCCTGTTACAAATTTTTAACATTTATGAAATTCTGACAAATACTTTTAACCAAATATATAATTATAGGTTCGTTTCAATTAGTGTGTACCCCATATATAAATAATTACACAATAAATTTTAAGGAAACCATTTTTTTAAAACTCATGATCCATGAAGAAATTTATTGTTATACACGTGTAATTGAAACAATTACATCCCTTAAATATATTTAGAAACCATTTCAAACATTATGTTTCTAGTATATATACACTACGGGTTCATAATTATTAGGCCACCTCAGTTTAAAAATAATGATGTATTTTATACTATTTTTAGCATTTTTTGCCAAGTACATAATTATAAATGAACATAGAAAGATTCTTTTGTTAATACTGCACAATAACATGTGCATCAAATGAACTGTTCTGATGTTCAATTTTTGTGCTATCTTCCCCATGCTAATCTCTTCTTATTGGCTGGCCGAAGCAAAGGTTTCCTGGCAGCCTTGTAAAATTTTGCAAAGTAATTATAGCTAAAAAAACATTCTATTTTAATTTAGTATTATCCACTTGGCAATAAATACTAAAATAGTATGAAAAACATCATTTGTTTTAACTGGGATGGCCTAACAATTATTACCGGAAGTGTACGTTTCTCTATTTTCACTTTTATGTAGTTCAAAATTACGTTACTATAAATTTGTGGATTAATCTAGTAAATATTGAAATTATTTAAGTCTTGTTCTTTACTTTTATTTCCGATGATTGAAGTGTTTGGTTTTGAGTTTATTGGCATAGTAAATAGAAAGTTCAGTGTCTGAGCTGTGTATTAAAATGTTCGTTCATCGATGAGCTGTTATTTATTTTATCAAAAATTTGTTTGCAGTAATATCTAAATCTAAACTTATTTATAAATGAAACTTTGTCTGTGTGTGTGTGTGTGTGTGTCTGTATGTATCCGTTACCTATAGACTCCGAAACGGCTGAACCGATTTTCTTGAAAATTTACACAGGTGTACTATAAGCTTCTGCGAGTGTTCTTAGCGAGGTTTTGTGTCGAGGTACCCCAGATAAATATCGAAAATTGATAATCGAAAAGATCGGGTTATAGAAGGAGTGATCCGATTTTAATCAAATTTGAATTAAGACATAAGAAACGATATTCAGAAGTTTCAAGGTTGCAGTTCTTACAATAGTGCAGAAAATCGATAATATATATATATAAAAGGCAAGATGTTTGTGTGTGTGTGTTTGTTTATCTGTCTGTATGTCCTTTATACAAATCCACGATTTTTATCCGATTTTCACCAAACTTCACACAAATATTCTTTAGGCAGAGTCTGAGCTCCA
The DNA here is from genome assembly GCA_037127315.1 of Ascarosepion bandense. NCBI lineage: Eukaryota > Metazoa > Mollusca > Cephalopoda > Sepiida > Sepiidae > Ascarosepion > Ascarosepion bandense. Next base: position 3,232,840 of record JBBBDQ010001232.1, on the reverse strand, counting down.
AGACCATGGATTAGTTTTAAAGCTTTCATTACACCCGAGCAACGCCGGGCTATACTGCCAGTAATGAGACAGACATTAGAACGAGAACAAGACATCCATCACATTCAACAGAGTATTCAGTTCATAATTATCTGAATGGTCCCCTGATGGACAGAAACATACAGAAGGCAGACCGCTACAAACATCAAAATGCTGTAATAAGATGGAACAACAAATCTAAGAACTTTTGACCTAATGAAAATAATATGAATATCCTGATGAACAATTCATTGCAAGAACTCTTTCCACTGAGTATATCTATCTTTTTAAATAAAATCTCGAAGTGTAGGTAGATATATTAGAATTAAGAAGTTAAACTAAGAGTAAGGATTGCTTATACATTAATAATCACTTTTTCCCTAATGGATTTTAAATTATTTATTTACTTTAAATTAATATAATGTGAGTTGCCTTATAACAAAAAGAAGAGAAGAAAGTGAGGTTAAACAAACTTACCATTATCATTAGAAATTTATCTTATTTCTTAAACAGTTGGAAGTTGTAAAATTAATTTTGTACCAATGCTCACGTACCTATGTGTAGAGGAACTTACTAGTTGGTCAAATGTCCTGACCTTTGGTAAGTTAAATTAACTTTTCATTCCGATTTCATTTTCACACCCACAAAGTCATCCGACCTGGCAGGTAGGGCGTTCGTCAAACAGAGAGAAAAGGAAAGAGATGTACATCCGTTTGTTCTCATACAGGACTATCGACAAACACATTTTCAATTTTACGGCCAACAACTTAACTCTCAGCTATCCTGTCACTAAATTCACTAAATAACGCTTTAATCCTGAGATGTATTATGTATTATCTCCTTATTAATTGTAGGGTAGTTGCTTGAAACTGATTTTCTCACTCTTTATTTTTTGTTTCAAGGCTCACAAGTAAAATAACTAAAACTTTTTAGTAATGGACGTTTTTAAGAGCTTGATTTGCAATCCACTATATTAGGCTTAAGAAGAAAATTACCATTAATGGTTGTTATTTTTTAGTTCTTTCTTCTCTTTTTTTTTCTACGAGGCGTGTCCCATTTAGACGTAAGCGATCATGGCTTTCTACATCTCTCTATTCTTAGCGGCTCTTAGAACGCTTCCTCATGTTATCCCACACAAACTCTGTTTGAAATCCATTTGCTCAATTCCATTTAAATTTAGCATTAAGAAGATTAGGTATACAGTTTCAATTTAAAGGGATTTGTGAAGAATTTGCTATTCTTTTTTATATTGGCCAGTAACGAATGAGTTTAATTACTTAAGAAAAGTGAAAAAGAAAAGGTTTGTTAAAGACTAAGGAATCCAATTTAAAATGTTAAACAAATACACTACATAGACATTGGTGCTATTTGCTCAGTGCCTCTAGGGTTTTCATAATTATATTTTTAATATGAATTTATATCATAAACGACTTCACTGGTAACTGGTACATACCTGACTATATTTCAGAGCTCATTTTTTGAGAAAATGTAGGATTGTTACTGAATTTGTTAGCGGAGTAAATGTTTGTTAAGTCCCTGGGTAATGGAAATATTTCCTGACTCACTGAAAAGGAGACTAGCATTAAGAAATTAGTGGTAAAAGAGCAACGAACTAAGACGTGGACAGCAGAAAAAGAACAGTCCCACTCTTACATAGGGGACTAAATACTTAATAAAACGGCAAAATCCAAGAATGTTAAACGGATGGGCGGATATCTGAAGAAGACAGGGATGGACACTAATTGAAACGTTGTTATATAACATGAAGATATCTGTTCGAATGTCAATAATGCAACTTGGCGAAAATCTAGCTTGCAAAGTTTTATTAATAAATTTATTTATAAATAATTGTGTACGAATAAAAATTTTTCCAAATTTTTTTCTTTGATTTTTTTCACTGAAACCAAGTAATGTCTCTGATATGTCGGTTCCGTGTTTTTATGCAGTCAAAATGAAATAATCCATTCTTCCAGAAGGATTGGGAGATCCAAACAGCTATGCTAGGTAAAATACTAGCTAATTAATCAAGGGAAAGCTATGCAGCATTATAAAAACGAAAATAAGACCAAATACATAAAACAATAATTTTGCAGCAAATATCCAGCAAAGACACTATATTATGTTGGTTTCCCGTTTTTTATTTTATGCAGCAAATCATTACGCATTCACTGATGTGAAGTTTTTCGACGCGACAGACAGTAAAATCTTCTAATATCCCAGGTAAATACAGCAATTACAATTCCTGATCTCTCAGAAAATACACAAAATAAAAAGAAAATAATCCACCAACACTGACGACGCGCCATCGAAAGACAAAAATATAAGTCGGCAGCGAAGAAATGAGGATTACAAGAAATAAAATGTTTTCTATTTCTATCAAGTGTTACAAAGCTAGCAACGCTAAGAAAAAATAAATAAGCGAAGAAAGAGGATAAAGAGAAGAAATGTGTACAAAGAAACTAGAAAAAATGAAGAATAACCGCAAGAACAATGCCAAATATAATTCCAAGAAATTTGTTTGTTTGCTTTCTTTCGTTCTTTCTTTCTTTCTTTCTTTTCTTCGAGCACTTGAATGGAAAAAGCATTTGTAGTGCTTTTAATTATCTGATTTAATTTTTATTTGGCGAACACAACCGCCTTCACTTGGATATAAAGGAATGGGATTTGTGTGCGTTTAGAGATTTGTGAGTCGGTTCATAATCTTAACTTTCTTAATTACAACTCATTAAATTTGTCAATGTAAGTTTTTTAAACATATCTAGCTGTCTGTTTTGGTTTTTTCACACACACAAGCACACACACACACACACACACATATATATATATATATATATATATATATATATATATATATATATCTGTCTACTACAATATGTTCTTTCTTATCATATGTTTTACATAATTTATTTTTGTCTATCTATCTATCTATTTTGTTTATTTGAGTGATATTAAGATTATTCTAAGCGTCATTATATAATGCATCTATGTAGCTCTTTATTTGCTTGTTTATTATTTTGTTCTAACAATAAATCTATATAACTAGCACGGACTCATTGTTATCTATCTCCTAATTTATGTTTATACTTATCAGTCTGTTTCAAGCATTAATTTGACATTCAAGAAATTATTCTAAAGATCAATCTATCATTATTTGTTATCTATGTAGAATGATATTTCTTTTCTTTTAAAAAATATCATAATTTTTCACGCTATCCTAGTAATCATATATATATATATATATATATATATATATATATATATATATGTAGTACACTAAATCTAAAAATGAGCCAACACCGACCGCTGTTTCACACAACGGATCGTCAGGACCAGGCTATCGTCAAGGTATTATATATATATAAAATATATCACCAAACTGATTGATATATATCACATTCACCACGACGATTCCATAGACGAAAATCTCGTCAGGAAGTACCACCAATTGATTTACGGTTTATAATATATATATATATATATATATATATATATATATATATATAAATCTATCAGTTTTGTCCTCTCTCTTCGGAACTGTAAACGGGGAAAATTTATGAGAAAAGAATAGCTGTTATGGGTGAAATGAATGAACGGAATGAGGAGAAAATATTATTATCTGATAAAAGTTACTACATCTAAAATGCTAGTGACCGAGCAGAGAAAGCTCAAGCAAACACTCACTTTGTTTACAAAGTGAGGTCTGCTGGACTGATAAACACCGTCTCCAACAACTTTAGATGGACCAACGAGTGCGATCTGGCCAAAACGGAGAATTAGTTTGCACTAAAATATGCAGCATAACTCGGATTATGTTAACTACTGGAAATGATCTGCTATCGAAGATCCTTATGTGTCTCAAATGGTATCACCAAGCAAAAAGTTGTTTTTGACCATTTTAGCAGGCACATGTTGTTTAATCCTAACATCTAAACATTGCGTCCTTCTACCTATGTACTCGACTCAGCAACTACATTTAAAATGATAAACAACAGTGTTATTATGGAGGGGTAGAACGTCTTTACAATATTTAAAGGGTTTACATATTATTTATGAACGGAATCAATCATTCTATGACAATATTCCTAACGTGTAAATAACATTTCCAGTAGTTAACATGAAATAACCAATTATAATTTTTAGTTGTTACTATGCAAATCATATCCAAATAATCGAACTTATATTAAAACTTTGCCGATTATAACATCATATGATAACCTGCAAGAGAAACTTCTTTATACTAGCACTCTGTCACGCTGATGAAGAGAGAGAGTTTAATAAGGAAGCGTCGGTTCAATTAATTCTCCTTACTACTAGTTATAAAATATTCTTAATAGTTACGAAAGCCCTTGTAATGTGTTTGCTCTTTAACAATGCCTTATCATTTTTATATTTTTCAATAATTATGTAGTTGAGGAGTAAAGAATATGTATATTCGCATCTGTTGCGTTCAGGAGAGGATAACATGTGATGGAAAATATAATAATCCCCTGAAATATTTTTCCTTCAGATTTAACGGTAGGAGTACACTCTTCTGTATAAATAAATACGGAATGCTATTTTTTATATAAAAGAGAGGACATAAAACTAAATACACAATGCCTTTTATTATAATAGAGATTCTTCAGTGCTCGACGATATAAAGACTGAAAGATTAAAATATTATGTCACTTTTAAAGTGGAAACACTCAGCAGAAGCTATAAAAACGGCTAATTCAAAGAGAGAAATGCGTGACAGTATATATATATATATATATATATATATATATATATATATATATATATAACAGTTTATGATGATAGAGAGGATTTGTTTGCCCAAAATTTTTTTCAGGTTTTTTGTTTATTTTTGTTATTTTTTTTCCATTGTATAAATGTGTGTATAATTTAACATTGTATTTATCCCTATCGGGGCAAAATCAGTTTCACGTCTAAAATTTTTCTCATTTTTCTTTCCATTTCCTTGATAAAAACTCAATGCGCAGAACACTAGAATATTTTATAGAGGATTGTACTGTCGACTACATAAATCGATAATCAATTATGAAGAGAATACAGATATAATCTTATTTCTTACATCCCTATATATATATATATATATATATATATATAGTGTGTGTGTGTGTGCGTGTCTGTGTATTTCATATAATGAAATATCATATATGTGCATGTTGATATATATATATATTATTTAGTAGAAACGTTTTCCTTTTTTTATTTGTTTCTTAAAACAAACTTTAGTATTCTGGCGTCAGTTTAAGTCTGCCAAATCACAGGATGAAAAACACTTTTAAAGATTTTTTTTAAACTTTGGGGTAATGGGAAGGACAGTAAAATGACATTTCAAATATAGACACACTTCAGACATTCTTTAAATACACACTTACTATAAAAATACCTGAGTTTCAGGAGTAGATTTACATGTAAGAGCATGTCTTTAAAAAGTGTATATTCACACACTGGAGAATGATACAAGACTGAATGTGTGAGTGAAAAATTTTGAAATAAATTAATTTATTTTCCTGAATATATCTAATAAGAAAGTAATCGTTGTTTATCATCGCCTCTAAAAGTGAATTCCGCGAGCCGATTTCAAATTCCGACCATATTGTGTTGCATTTACTTTTGCACAATGACCCGAAATTGTGTACATTCTCTCCTGAGGACACCAATTCAAATATGAATTCGAGAGGAACACATTAAAAGATATCCAATTAAGTCATATGCCGTAGAGAAGTTCGATAGGAATATCATTGGCATGAGGTGCATTACACATTCATCTCGCTTCAGGTGAGTTTCAATTACTTTGCAGTAATTTCTTTCCTCGTTTGACGCGCGCATTTTTCCATGTAATTTTAATGTATAATATGGCCAACATTCAGTATTTGATAATTGAGTTAACATTAATCGATTAAAGCAGAAAAATTATATATATATATATATATATATACATATATATACAACAGTTCAAAAGTCTGATTCAACCGCTAGCAATTTATAAATTGGCCAAAATGTAATACGTTTGTAATTTGAATTAGAGAAAGTTTTTATATATTATTAAAAAAACAAGATTTCCATAAGATATTTCTGACAATAAGAGCAAACAAAAAAATGAAAATAAAAAAACAACCATTTTACAAACAATATAAAAATTAATTTGAAATCCCAAAGAAATGGAAGATATGCCACCATTATCAGGAATCCACCCCAAAAATTATTGTGAAAATCTTTTTTAATCCTAAATGATGAACCAGTAACATTCCAGAAGGAATCATTGACATTATTTCACATCTACATGGAACGGGTTAAACAGATTATTCAAAATTTAGAGGCTAATATCTCATTTGAATACCTTCGTCCAAACTTATTCTTTCTAAATAAAAACAATACTCATCCCTTGGAAAATAAAAGTGTCCGATGAAATCTTTATGGTTGCAAACATCAACTGTTGAAAAATAAAATGAACCTGAAAAATATACAGGAAAATAGGTAGAAATATCCGAAAAGAATGGATAGATTACCGTAAAGACACAGGTAGCTTGCCACACTCTTGTTTCTGTAAGGTTTTGGGAATATTCAAAGACTCGTCGGTAATATTAAATTTCCTTAAATATATAACAGAACTGTTGAACAAATTATTATACCTAAATCATATAAAAAGTAATGCCAATTCGAATTGTTTTAATACCCGATGAGGATCTTCAAAAGAATCCATAAACCAATCCTCTTTTTCTTTTAATTCAGTACTTTTATTTAGGCCATCTGAGGCGATGGCTACAAGCAAGAAAATGTAAAAATAAAATTTCCTATTTAAGCCGACTTTTCATGCTATTTCTCTCGAAAGGGGAATGACTGGTTTGAAAGTGACATGACACTCTCTTTGCAGATTTAATTGTATTAACAGGAAATTTGTTAAGATATAGATCTCTGAAGCACTAGCAAATCATCTTCGAAATTACCTTGCTTATTTTTGCTTACCAACAAACAAAGTTCGTATACTCATTATGGTGTAAGATCGTTTCGAAAGCGTTAGAATGAAACAACTTTAATTTCTTCTATCTGAGAATAGAGATTGCTTTAGATATTCACCTCCTAGAGGTTGATGCTTCTGCTGTGAAGTACACATTTTGTTTTTATTTGTGAAAGTTTTCATCTCTTTTGCTCTATGGATTTCACTTCGGGTTCATGTTAGATTCGGTAACCTCCCAGGAATTTTGAAAGGAACACATCCTTTGATCTACAATAAATTGAGATTCTCATTCATTTACGCGTTTTCCCCGATGTATTTCCTGTATAATTTCAGAATACTTAAACTTGTAGCTGATAGCAAAACCTTGTGAAAATTAAATAAATGACAACGCGTGAATAAGATTATAGCATCAGTTCGAAATTCCCAGAAACCTTTGATTGCAGCAGATAACCGAAGAAAACCTATGAGTATAACAGTTGAAACGTTTCTGAAATTTTTTAAAGGTTAGGAATCTGTATAAAAATGACTCAAAAGAATATCCTATCATCGGAATTTTAATATAATATTTAAAAATGAATGTAAACAAAATGAATGCTGGACCTTGAATACCTTTAAACTATAGTATCACGTAAAATGTCACTTCCCACACATATTTTCTAATGCATTTTGATACTAAATGAATTAAATCATAGCTTATCATCTGTATATGAATATAGAATTTCAACATGATGTAAAATGAATCAATATCGGTCATTAAATCACTATGGATGTATGATGTGAGCTTTCACTATTCTCTTTCAGTGTATTTTGCTAGAACAGAAATCGGATGATAGATCGCTATCTGCATTTGCTCGCTATCATCATTTTAGTATAATATTTACAATTCATTTAGAAATAATAAATAGTAGTCCTTGAAAAGCAGTTAAAATATAAAGACAGATTTAATTTTTGAAATAATTTCCCATTTCAATTGATAGAAAAGAAAGCGGTTTTCAGCTTGAAATCAGTATATCGGACTCTTTGCTTTCAGATGTAGAGGAACTCAAACAAAGGAATTCCGAACTGCAGAGTCTTTTCTGAGGAAAACAAAACAAGAGTCCGACTATGTCTGATGCAGGGTCTACCAGAGCGTTTTTCCAGAGCTTAAATTTTCCAAAACCCTCGTTAAAAACCGAACTGATGTCACATCCGGTGTCAGGCGGAAGGTTTCTGGTAAATTGCCAGTATTTGAAAATAGTATTTAAAATGCATTTGGAAAAATAAATAAGGGTCATTGAAACACGGCTAAATTAAAAAGCCTGTAAGATTATAATTCCCAAATATGTCTTGCAGGTCATTTTATCAGTTTCACTTTGATACAAAAATAGTTAAATGAATGTAGTTATTCTCAGAAACTCATCCTTGTAATCACATGTTTTTCTCTAATAATATACAATAAAGGGTCTTTTAGTATCTGTTTGTGGAATCAAACTATTTTTATTTCATCAATTCCTTCTCGCTAAATTTATTTATTTTCATTTACTCTCAGTAAACTTTTTGTGTATTACTTTAACGATTCAATTGGAGTGAAATCTACTTATGAGAATACACTTCGTTGAAATAGGCGTTCACTGAATTATATATATCCACGGTACTTATTTTTAATACATTTTCATTTAGGAGGCAAATTATTACAGGGTAATACATTTGTTTTATTTTTTAAAATCGTCTCACACTTCGATGAATAAACATGCTTCCAATTCGACATTAAAATTCTGCAAATATGATTAAAAACTACTAGATTCTTGTGTTATTTTTTCTTAATTAAACTTTTAAATATAAAGGCGTGATATGTGAAACAATGTTATGGTCGACGCACTTTTTAATGTTCAAGTTTCCAGTTTTCTTGCAAAACAGTCACCAAGCATTGTGTTATTGTGTTCGATGCCGCGTCAAAAATATATTGCAGTGAGACAGGGAAAAGCTAAATGGACCATTACAATTTATAAGGTGTTTCTCTAAACAAATAATCTGAAATATACTTTGAACAGTAAAACTAAAAGACAGGGAAATGAAAATACTTTTACAATAAATCAAATATACGATATATTTACTGACGTTTGAATTTTGGTAATGTTTTGTTTATGTTCATTTAGACAGATAAAACTATCTATGTTAACCTCATCACGCCAAGAGTTTTAGTGAAATAATTTACCACATCAACGTTTATGATACCTAAGGGTTTTTTAAGCAGAATTTCAGATAGTTGTCGAAAGAAAAGAACAGAAAACAGTGAATAACTTTCTCAAGTTAATTGCCTTTTGAAATTGTAGTTCCGCAGTATAATGATTAAACAACAACAAAAAAATAACTTCTTCCTCTTTAGTCTTTTATAATCTAGTCATCTCCTTATAGCAGAATCGTATGTTTTGCCGCATTTTCTTTTCAAATTTGTTGCTTCACTCGGCGCGCTTAAAAATGGAGAAAAAGGTTTTACATAAATAAACTTATTCCCACTTGATGTTGTGTTTGCATTAGCGCTTCCTTAAAAGCAATACATTAGATTTTATTACATAAACCTTATATCGCATCTAAGTTTTTTTTTAACAAGGCATAAGACTGATGCATGCATTCCCATGGGCATATATGCGCACATCGGCAAGCAATACCATTAAAAAATAAAGTTAGTGTCTGCTTCTGTATGTTTACTTGTTCAGTGTGTGTTTTCGTGCGCTTTATCCAAATGGGCTGTATTATGTCGGTAACTTACTATGCAATAAGTGTCGTTGTGGATGTATGAGAATGTTTGAATGAAAAGCATATCCCTTCTTTTTTTTACATTTTGTTAGGATCATTGACAAGTTTCATTCAGTGAGTCTTCATGGTTTTATTCGATTTTATTTTACTTAATATTATTCAAATAAGATTTTCCTTTTTATTTACACTTGTTTTAATTTAATCTCTGTTTCTTATTTTATCTTTGATAATTTCGGTTTTTATTTCTTTTTTCGTGCTTTTTCAGATTTTCATGACTTACTTTGTTCTTTACCCACATTCACTGAATACTTGTAATTTATTTATTCTGCTTTTTTTGGTCCTGGGCATGACGGTAAACTGCATCCCGTAGCAAGGCCACTGTTTTGGAGGTTGTGAGTATCATGGAACCACCGCATAATTGTTGTTGTTCCCAGATCCACCCTGACCAAGAGTGGTAGCACATCTTCGCTTACCAGCTATGGGTAAATAGTTAACACGCAAACTTGGGGTCAAACCACTATGAAAAAAATCAACCTTTCACTGTAAACGAACATTAAAAAATAAAATTACATTAAAGCTCCACCTTTTTGGCATTAAATGACCAAAAGAATTTGATATACCGTTAAACAAATCTGAAACTCAAACTCTATTCTCTTTTTCCTCTTCATTGCCTTTATTTATTTTGTTTTCAAATTATTATTTACTCTTTCTTTATCTTCGTTTTTATATTTGTTTTCACTTTGCCTGCACTGATTTTAAAATGCACATGGTAATTTGTTCATCAATTACCTTGAAAAAGGAAGAACCATCAAAAGCGAATATTATATAGCATTATTGATGTGTTCGAAGGAAGAAATCGGACAATATGGCCACAAATTAAGAAGAAATATATGACGTTTCACTAAAACAACGCCCTGTGTCACATTTCGATCGCAACGATAGCAAAACTACATGAAATGCATTTCGAATTGCTTCTGCATTCAACCTATTCTCCAAATCTGGTCTCCAGCGACTACTAGCGATTAGCAGAGCTCAAAAGAATGCTCCAGGGAAGATATTTGGTTCCATTAAAGAAATGATATCGGAAACTGGGGCCAAAGACAAATCGTTTTGCAAAAAAATGATTCGAAGTGTTAGAGAAGCGTTAAAATCAGCATATCAATCTATAAAACAGTATGATGATGAATAATGTCGAATTTTGCCTAAAAGTTGGTATTATTAGTTAGCACGGGATTTATTAAATGATGTGATATATATATATATATATATATATATATATATATATATATATATATATATATATATATATATAAATAATTTTTCAAGATAACGTGACGCCAGCAGCATGATTCCTCTAATTACATCAAATTTACTTCGACTTTGTTTTTTCTTTCGTGACCTTTTTTCAAACTGAAATATCGACAATGAAACTTTATTCATATATGACAAGTAGTTTCTCTGTGTCTTTTCTATAAATACATTTAATATTTACACTGTTGATTTTTTTGGACTATTCTCTTTATCTTTTTTCATATTCACTACATTTCAGCCGTTGTAGGCCCCGGCTTTCTACAGGTGCTTACAACGTCTAACCGAAAACCTTATCTCATGAAGCAGAGTAGATATTTCTGGATCCATGTCTCATTCCGCTTTGGGATATTTAAGTTTCAGTTATTTCTCTTCAGTAACTCAAATCTCTGATCTCATACCTCTTGGAGTGAAATCTACTTACGAAAAGTTACTTCGTTAAAATAGGCGTTCACTTAATTATATATATTCACGGTACTTAGTTTTAAACATTTTCATTTAGGAGGTAAACTAATACAGGGTAATACTTTTGTTTTATCTTTTTAAAATCATCTCACACTTCGATTTTACTAACTACTAAAAAAGGAGAATAGAGATTGAGTTTGAGATTTGTTTAACGGCATATCAACTTCTTTTGGTTATTTAATGCCAAAAAGGTGAAGTTTTAATGTGCCAATATTTTTATCTACTAGGCCATGTGTTATCAAGGACACAAGTCCAATGGATAAAAGTGTTGGTTGAAATAATCCAAGGACCTTGATCGAAAGAATTATGAGTTCAGTACGTAGACACAGAAGCGGCCAACAAATCATGGATAGTTGAGTGACTAAAGTGAAATAATTAAAACTGATAAACTCGGAAGAGCAAAGACAAATTGAACTACATTTATTTACTGTGCCGGACAAAATGAAGTATTTATTTTTTTATTCTAATCGCTTCTAGAAAGCCGGAGCGTACATACGCCGAATCGTCGTGCATATGAGAATAATGAAGAGGTCATGTGTTACTTATTTATGATTCCCCCTCACAGGAATATTAACAGATATATTTTTAAAAATTCTTGATGAGCTTTCTTAATAAGTTCAACGACGGATTTAACCGCAGTACCAGATTAGCAATTCGGTCTCATTTTACATTTAAAGTGTGAGAATAGGTTCAATGTTAAATAATTTTTATCTCCCATAACTCGGCTTTAGAAATTTCAACTGGCCCTCGGTTTGCAACCTATATGGTTAACTACTGCCGTCTTGCATTCTTTTTATTTAATGTCGTATCATTCTCTCCCTTTTTTTCTCTCCGTGACAACATTCATCTTAGTCGTTTATCGCCTTGCTTGAAAATGAAGTCATTTAAAATCATTTTATTTATTTATATTTTCTTAATTTTACATTTTTTATCGCCAGTTTCTGCATTTGTTTTCATTTTATTTATATTTATTTTATTTATTATTTATTTCTCTTTCTTTATCTTCCACTTGTGTTTGTATTTCTTTTTCTATATTTACTTGTTTATTTACTCTTTATTCATTCGTTCATGTTTTTATTCATATCTACTGGCTAAACAATCTTGTTTGAAGCCATTATATTTCATTTCCCCGGGAAAAATATAAGAAACCTTTGAAAACAGTTTTTATTTTAATGTGATGCAAATTTTGCGTGTAAATTTGTTGCTTTTCCCATATACAAAGCCAATTTTAAAAACAAAACAAAACACGCATTAAACATTTAACACGTCTTTGCTTATGATGGTGAATATATACCTAATGTTGTTGAAGTGATTTCGGGCCCTGCGATGAAGGTAATACGAAATATATTCTGATATTTATCATTTGATTAGATTTTGGGAAATGGATCAGGCTGTCTGATCCAGTATTCATATTAGTTTACCTTTTCTTCAGCAACACGCAGTTAGTAAAATCAGCTGAAATAAATTGCTTAATAAATATGTGTTTCGGAAAGTGACATATCAAAATACTTTTACAGATCCTTTTTCACTCTTGGTGTCTTGCTTCTCTACAAAAAATAAATCAACAAAAAAGCAACCAAGAACAAAAAAAAAACACACACACACACACATATATATGGGCAGCAAACTTTCCGTCGTATATATTTCATTAAATACGGCTGGCATTACATATTTAAATAATTTTCCTTACTTTTTTCCAGCAGCCTAACATGAAGCTGTTTTTAGTGAAATTAAAGGATATAAGATTTGTCCATAATTTTTATTGTCCCAAGCCACTTCTAATTAAATCCTTGTCGTGTGTATTTAATCAAATATTTGATATATACAATATATATTACAAAATCTTTTTTAAATATTTATAATACAGTTATATTAATCAAACTTTTACTGCTTGTAGATCATGAATTTAGGTATTCAGTCAAAGAATTAAACTTTTAAATTTCAAAATGTATCACGAAGAGAAACCAACATTTAATAACCCAAACGTTAACAACACATTTTATTTACAACAATTTTTTTTATAAATGTGTTCCAATGTTACAAGACGGTTACAAAGTAGAATGAGGTTATGTTTTTGTAACGTTCCAGATTAAATTAATGATTACTTTTAAAAACGATTAAAAGAAATGCGTTATTCATTTCTCTGGCTTTTAAGCTTTAACAAAATGCGGAAAAGTAAAATAACTGGTCAGTAATTCTATTAACGCATTGTTGATTTTCGTACACTTGGACTTGGTTAGAATTCATTCGTCATAAAAAATTTCTAGTCATCCGAGAAAGGTAACGGAACATACGGCAAGATAATTGGCGAGAAAAGTTGGCAACGAGTCCCGTGTTACTCTTACAGAACAACAGAAATAAGTGGAGTAAGAATGACTACAGCTACAATTAGTCATTCTCTTCGTCGATATGACATATTTTCAGGATCTGCAAAGAAAAAACATTGCTTCTTAGGCAAAAAAAAGTTTTTTCTTAGATTGCATTTGGCCAAATGCATTGAAAAAATATACTTTTGTCATACAAAAAGAAAACTGAAGATTTTGGCATAAATGCTATGGCATATGTCTGGAAAAAGAAAAGTATAAATATTCGGGAAAAATACTATCCCAACAGTAACATATGAAGGTGAATCAAATTCGGGTTTTCTCGGATTTTAGTTGTATCTTGGAAACATCTGAGTACACATTCGCTGGGCTTAAAAACAAACTGGGTCTTTAAATAAGACAACGATCTCAAACATACTGCAAACGTACAAAATCATGGTTAACATCAAATTGAAAAGACGTTCTAAAATGTCAAAATCAAATTTAAGATCTCAATCCGACTGTTAATTAATGGGAAGTGCTGGAACTGAGAATTCAAAGAAAGAACGCGCAAGACCTGCATGAAATAAATGAATTTTATCGTAAAGAATGGAAAAATATTAGTCAAGCAATACAAAAAATTCATAGTGTTAGCAATATCGGTTACGCTACAAAATATTAATAAATAGATTTTAAAATTTGTGTTATTAAATATTGTTTTATCTTCGTGGGATAGTTTTATTAATTATTTTGCAAATCTGAATGGTTGACTTAAAGCTTAAATATATGTATTACTACGAGTAAAAGATTCATTAATCTGTGTAAGAAATAAAGAAACATTTTTTGTAATGTGATGAAAACAATAGTTGGCACTGTGTTTACATCGCCGACTGACGCCAGCTTGGTCGGGTTTCAATCCTGGGAAAAATGCAATCGGCTGTCTAACCCTACTGATGAGCTGCGATACAGCGAAACAGTTCTGTCTACGGATGACTATTTACGCTCTCACACCCTGATTGAGAACTCAGAAAGAATGGTAGATTTGAAAAACAGTAGCTACTCTGGCAATTACGTATCGTTCATTCAGCAATGAATTGGAACACTCTCAGCGATTGTGCGTGTGTAATGATAATATACACGCTCAAAAGTTTGCCACCTTCTACCAAGCGCTCGTAGCTCAGAGGTTGAATTTGGTCTTGTTTCAATTCTGGGTGAAATGCAATCGGCATATATATATATATATATATATATATATATATATATATATATATATATATATATACTAGCAGTATGGCCCGGCGTTGCTCGGGTGTAATGAAACCTTTAAAACTAATCCATGGTCCTGGAGCTCAGACACTTTGGACGTTGGCACGAAGGACGAAAAAGCAATAGTTGTTTCCAGTTAAAGCGAAACCGTAGACTGAAAGAAAAATGAATGGATGTAAGTCAAATTTTGATTTCCTGGTATCGATATATATATATATATATATATATTGTGTGTATTTTGGCAGCATTTTTTCATTAATGCAGGTTTCATTGAATAATATAGACAAGTTTTGTCTATTAATTTTGTGTAGGATCCGTTCATACCGTCTGATATACTTGATGGTGATGTCGTTAAAAGACAACAAAAAATCACAGTATTTGTTGAATTTTTTATCAGGTCTAAGCTTTCGGCTCACATAAGCCATTATCAAAGAGTAAATAATAACACACAGTAAACATAGAACATTTAAGCTATTAACAATAAAGATAATTGAATTGAAAATATAAGTCCATCCCTACCGTGGCGGATGGCCGAAGACAGTGGTGTTGTGGTCCCTGGTCTGATTACAGACCGTTGCGGACAAATGAATTAGATGTAGTGGATTTAGTGTAATATATAATGAACTTAATTCTTTTGTTAGGGTCTGTTGGAGAAATATTAGTATTTATGAGTTTTTTTAGGATGTTTTCATCTAGTTGGTAGTTGGAGTGCATCTGGCTACGGTATAAGAGAGTGATATGTTTAGGATTGGTTGGGTTAGTATCATGTGTTGTTTTTTCCATGTTAAGCTTTTTAAGAAAGTAATGTATTTGTTCATCAACTATGTAGTTGGGAAAATTATTATTGATGAGTGTCTGTTTTATGTTTTTTAGTTCACTGTAGAAGAACTTGTCTATATATATATATATATATGTTATCTATTTTTGGCACTATTTTAAGAACTGCAACCTTGAAATTTCTGAATATGGTTTCTTATGTCTTTGTCTATGAGTGTATCAAATTTGATTAAAACGGACCACTATAACCCGATTTGGTCGATCATCGATTTTCGATATTTATCGGGGGTACCTCGACACAAAACCTAGCTACGAACACTCGCAGACGCTTATAGTATATCTGTGTAAATTTTAAAGAAAATCGGTTCAGCCATTTCGGAATCTATAGGTAACGGATATACACACACACACGTACGCACACACAAACTTCCAAATTATAAATAAGTTTAGATATATATATTCAATGAATTTGGCAGCTCATTCTTCATTTAAGTGAGTTTCATACAGTTTAAATTTGTATGCCGAGACATCACATAACAGAAAGATTAAAGTGTTTAATTATAAACTGTTTACAAAATATATATAAACAGACATAACTTTTTGGCTAATATGTGTGTGTATGGGTGTGTGTGTGTGTGTGGATATACAAATAGAAATATATAGCTGTCGAATATTTATGATAATATGGCAAACACAAGAATTTAAAAGCGCTTTTATCTTTCTGATGCTTTCAATGTGGTTGTCTATAAACTCAACTTCGCTGGCCAAACAAATATTAAAACATAACATGAGATTATGAAATGTAATTCTCCAAAAAATAAAAATGTATAACTACGTATAGCGAGGTTGATATGACAACAGTAAACCGATGTAGCAGAGATAAAATATTAATTTTGAAATATTTTATATTGGGGAATGTTGAGCTCCTATAATCTAGCGAAAGATAAATACATGGTTTGAAAATTGCTAAGGAAGTCTTTCATAGCAGCCAAGCAGTCTAGTATTCAAAATCATTTTCCCAGGCAATGCAAGAACTTGTTTTTGTTAATATTAGTGAAATAGTAACATATAATATAATAGACACAACGGGCTTTGTCATTAAGCCAACAGAAATGCGTTATTTCTGGTTATATCTTTTTCAAATATAATATTACTTTTTCCCACTATTCCTCTTCCTTATGTCCCGTGTCTCTTTAGGGCGTAGGCGATCATGGATTTCAACATTTCCTATATATTGTCACTCGCTATATTTTTCCTCTAAGTTTCTCTCACAAACTCCGCTCCGCCGTCCATTTGATCAAGCCTATCAATTATGTCATTCGCCGTTTTACGCTCCGTCCATTTCTTTCTATCTCTCCTGTGAATATTAGTGTCTCCAAGCATCTTTCCTCATTATGTGTAGCAGTAACCACAGCTAATTATTTATGATTCTAATTGTTTTCTTCTTGTTTGCATCGTATCCAACACATCATCGCATATTCTGAGCATAGTATCTTCAGCTTTCGTCTGTAGAACCCCATTCTACTGCGTTGAGCCTCCTCTTTCTCCTTGTAGATATTAGCCAATATTCAATGCGATACACAAAGACAGACATCAAATAGCAATCCAGTACTCTTTTATTTGTTTCCAATGATATTTTCCTGTCTTTCGGTACTCTAGTTATCTTTTGAAATACTTTCTTGGCCATTTCAAAGCATTTTCGGATCTCAATGTTGCATATCCTCTGCCAGAACGCAGGTATCTAAACATCTTTACTTGTTTTATTTTAGTTTCTCTGAGTTGCCTCACTATATAAGTTTAAAATACCAGCCTGTTATCACTCTCAGGCAAATTGGGTGTGGCTATTAACTATTCTGAAATGATTCACCACTTCATACCCAACAACCTATTCTCTGACTAGATGTGTGGTTTCTCCCACTGATGTGCTAACGGCCACCACCAAATATATATATCAGGCTATTGAAAAGAAATGCGAAGCTCGAGCTGTTTCCATGTATATCTAGAAAGCATTTGACAAGTTTTTCCGTGCTAGCCTTCTGCTTACGTTACATGGTTACAATATGATTGGACAGTTATTCGATATAATTCAATCGTCCTTGTCAAATCGTAAAATGATGGTCGTTTTCGACTGGCATGTTTCCAAATATTTTAATGTAAATGTGTTTGTAACATAAGGCTCTATTCTAGATTCGAAATTTATCCGGGTCTTCATCAACGATCTCCATGTTGTAATCCGTTCCCAGATGAAACCAACATTTGCTCACGTCTCAATAAGAAATCTGCTACGATGGACAAAGTAAACCTCGATTCTACGCTTGGAAAGAACCGCTAACCTGTGGTGGATTGTGATAATAATGGCTCTTAAAATTTAATGCTTTTTTTACTTTCCATAGCTTTTAACTTTTCCTAACATTTATCAGCATAGATCACGCTAGTCCCTCAGAAAGCAATACTTTGCGTCTCTTTGGTGTTACACTCTCAGACGACCTTAAATAGAATGAATGCATCTAATCAATAACTACAGCTCCTGCTAAGAAGTTTTGGTCATTCTGTCGGGTCGAGAGATTTTTCGTAAGAATATATCTTGTACATTTATAAATCTGTTATTAATCCGTGTACTAAATACTGTTGTCATATCTGGTCAGGTGGTCCTACTATTCACCATGCAATTCTCGATAAAATCCAAAGCAATATTTGAAATTGAACCGATCCCAATTTGGCAGCTCAACTTCTCACCGACGGTGTATTTTCTACAAATATTTTTAAGAATTCTGCTCTGACAAAATTTATTCACTGGTGCCTTTACCACATGAATTTACTTGTGCTATGAGAGTGGCATGTAGGTCAAAGCATTTTACCGTCAAAATAGGTAAATGTAAACGACCCTTCTACTATAGTAATTTCGTTACACAAACATTCCGTCTGTAGAACTCTCTTCCGTATACTTGCTTCCACGATAGCTACAATCTTCGAAGGTTTTTTTCTACAACATCATCTGTCATCTTATGTCTCAGTGACTTTTACCATAATCTTATCTTTTTCTTTCATATCCACTATACATTCTGCTTCTTACATTTCTTTTTTCCCTCTCATCTCACTGTAAACTCCCTGTGCAACTGTAGCAATACTGCTTTGCCTGGGGTGAAACGATTATAAAAAATTAAACATTATTAGACATTACGAAGAAAAAAGTTTAAGAGGGCGTGCTAAAGCTACAATATTCAATATAAAGGTTCAAGAGATTTATCAAGAAACCGTCAAAGGAATCACAGTCTCATGCACGCCGGAGCAAATGATAGTTTCTAATAGAAAGCAGGATGCATTTTCAAATTCTGCTAGAGAGGACATAAATTTGTTTTCAGCTTTCTCGAGTTCACATGCCGATAAACGTAATACACGCTGTTTAAAAAGACGCAATATCTATACAAACTTATTCATGGTTCTTAATGTCCCTCGCTAGTCACTATTTTTGTCCATCTTTTTGGCAGAAATTCATTCCAAGTCAGAAAAACAAGACTTCTTTAAAGGCTAACCACCAGTCGACACAACTTTTTGGATCTTCATAGAAATGAAAGCGCTGCCCAGCCAGTCTATGTGTCATCGATCGGAACAAGTAAAAATTGGACAGGGTAATGTTTGTTGACAAAGGCGAGTTGGGTAGGACTTCCCATTAAAGCGTTTCTAACTAGATTTCCAACCGTTTTGTACTATCTAGCCTAGCGTTATCATGCTGCATAATCACTTTGTCATGTCTCTGTTCGTATAGCGACTTTTTTTTAAAAATGCTCGGCTCTAAACGCATTAATCCTAGTCAATAGCGCTCTTTTGTGATGGTTTTGGTCATTTCGAGCAGTTCCTAATAAACGACAATCAGTTGATCGCACCAAATGCAGAGTGGGCACTTAAAACTATATATATTCGGCTTTGCCGCTGATGTTAATGCATGTCCAGGCTTACCTCACGATCTAATACGCTTAAGGTTATCGGAGTGTATCTACACCTTATCGGGTGTCACGATACGGAGCAAAATCTCTTCAAATCTTACGGCATTAATTGTCTTTGCTTTGAATCATTTCTGATGCTTTCTAACATTTCGAAACTTGTATACAAAACTCCTAATATTTCTGCTAGTTCAGCTTGGACCTAACATGTGTCTTCATGAATTAATGCCTCTAACTATACGTTTTCAATATGATGTGTTTCGCTAGAGCGTTGTTTATCTTCAAAATTAATATCTTTATTTTTGAAGCGTCTAAACATGTTGTTTCCGACAGAGTATGTTCCCCGTAATCTCAACAAGAATTCTGTGTGCTTCAACTGCAGATTCTTTTGAATAAATAGTGTAGTAAAATACACTTTCTTTGGCATGACATCCGACATGTTTAACTCTATAAAAAACAAAACAAAGTTGTTTAAACATCGGCAAAATGACAAACATGAATTTGGATTTCCTTACATGATCGTAACCATCTGAAACTACAAACAATTCTGGGAACATCATATGTGGAAAACAGCGAGAATTTATTCAAGGTCCTAATATATATATATATATATATATATATATATATATATTATTCATTATGGAATGCCATGATGCCCTACGTCCTGAAAAGACAGGGTACATTAAAGAAGAAGAATGTTTTCCGATATTTGTACTTGGATTTCAACATATTAATAATAAATGTTCGATAGAAAGAAATAAGTTTAATTCAGTTTATTTTGTTTTTGTTTGGGATGATAAAATATATGATTTAAATTTGTAGAATAAAACTTGCTGAAATTGGATGATCACAAAATAATTTATTTCTAAATACCTTCAAAGATTCAACGTAAAAGAAAGATACAGTTCAATTCTGGCAGTGAGTAACCTAGATAAGGTGATTGTAAAAGTGATTGACTGAAAATGAGCGAGAAGTTTAGTTAACTATAAACATTGCTAAAACCTAAATTTGGCAGGAGATTATGGGGAGAAATGATTGTCTCGGACGTGAAGGACACGGTACACTCAAGAACAAAGAATAAATAATTTAGTGAAACGGTCTTACTGATTTTGGGATTTATACTTAATCTCTTTGCCTATGAAAAAAAGGTTCATATTACATTTTATTTTCTCTCGTGTCTTTTCATGATACAATTTTTATTTATTTTATATTACTAACCTAACTTGAATGGAAAGTGTTGCTAATATCTAAAATACCTAAATATTTGCAATGCAATATCCACATAATTTAATTAGCAACTTTTGACCTATTCTATTTGTAAATAGGAAGAATCACTAAGCCATTTTCTTCTGAAGAAATTCTACCCTTTGGAGTTTACTACCGTCTGGTTGCTTTCTCGAACACTACGATTATAAATACTTAAAAATAGAGTTAATCCTTATCACTCCTCCGTATATGCATAATACTCCTACAATGATATCACGCATATCGTTCACTACCTCTCTACTTTGAGCATTTTTTGTGTTTTGTATTGTGTGAATATTAACATAAAAATAAATTAGTTACTCAAGACGATATACAATAAAAAAACAACAAATAAATCGACCTTTGATTGAGTTTTAGGATACTAACAAAATGAATACAATATCGAACAACTAATAAACTCGCTGTAATTATATACATGTTGATTATACCACGGGAAATATTATTGGATTTCAAATAAATAAAAAATGTTTAAAGTTCAATGAAAAATATTTTCGGTATAGATCAAAGAATTAGGTGGGTCTTAAAATCTAAACTTGTTTCCTTAATGCGGGAAATTTATTAATGTCTTGTAATATCAAAAATCTTTATCCTACTCATGTTATTAACCTGGTCATATTATCGCGGAATTATGATGGAAAACATTACTAATACGTAAGTCCATCGAGGTGCCCCCGCCGTTCTCCTCAGTGTTCTTGACAAGCTCCAAAGGAGAGTCTGTAATGTGATAGGTACTGATCTGGCGACTCGACTGCAGCCACTTTCCCATCGTCGAAATGTGGCCTCCCTCTGTCTCTTCCATAAATACTTTCATGGCTTCTGATCGGATGAGCTTAAGGCACTGATGCCTCCTCAACAGGTGTTTACCCGTGCAACCAGACTGGCAACTGGGTCCCACCCATTCACAGTCAGGTTAGCCAAATGCAGACGACAATTCTACTCCTGCAGCTTCCTCTCTCGCACTTCCCGCCTGTGGAACTCACTCCCGTATTCTTGCTTTCCTGACGGCTACAACCTCCAGAAATTTAAATGCAAAGTTAATACTCATCTACTAACCACTGGCCTCTCCCCCTCCCCTGTATAAACTTCCCTTTCTCTCCACCTATGTATCTGTCATCGCACCTGCTTTCTCAGCTTTCTATTGTTCCTTTCTAACTAGCTTGTACTCCTCGCTCTTTTCTAATTAATCTTTATACATTTATGTAACCCCCTGCACATCAGTGGCGTTTCCGCCTTGCTCGGGGTGAAATGATTAAAAAAAATGCGTTAATTAGATCTTGCGGAAAGCATTATGTGACGTTTTTTCAGCGAACATTATCCTTTTCTAACTAAAGTTAGCTTTCTCTGGCATATGTACAAATGAAAAGTAAGAAGATTGCATTGTACATGTTTCGTAAATTGAATATGTTTTCTCTTTTCGGTTAAGTAAGAAATGTCACGGGTTAATATAGTAGTTTCCCGATTAAAGGAAATACAGGCGCGATTGCATTTATAAGACTTACGATTTCGACGCTCGCAAATACTAAGTTCCCAGGTGTTAACTTGAATAGATAATCGTTAAACAGAATATTACGAAAAAAAGACTACCTGCACGCCTTTCCAACTTGAGAAACAGCGTTCGTGATCACAATGTTCCAAAATAATTAAAATTCTTATGGTGAGAGCTATGATCGCATTTGCTCACAAGGGACATGTTATTTAAAATATATTTTGGAAAGATACATCTGGGAATCGTTACATCAATCGAATACTTTGGATAAATTTGTTTTTATAATCACTTCTTTCGTCGATATCAATTTACAAGACGTGTGTAAAGAGAATTGATAAGTGTATTTATTTTATTTTGGCGAGATACACATTGCATCGATGCTTCGTTTCATCTTGTTAGATTTAATAATTCTGAAGGTAGTCAATGTAATATGAGAAATATATATATATATATATATATATATATATATATATATATATATATATATATATTAGTATTCTTGAACTCAAAACAAACATAAATAGAACGGTCTACCTGTTTCTGTTTTATATTTTAGGGAAAATATTTTTTATTATAATATTTCTTTTAATCTGAATTTAAAGGATATCTTTCAATTAGTATTTGTCTTTACTACTGATATGATCTAGTGTTTACATTATTTACATTATTAGAACTATTTTCCTCATCTTTGCTGCCATATTTACGACGTTTCCACCGTTGTACTCTCAGGGATTCTTCAGGTGCTAGGAATTTTGAACAGAACACTTTATTATGATACATAACGTATATAGTAGATGTAGCGGTTGTTTAGTTCCAGACAGTTGGCCCAAAAGTTGTGAGTTCAGTACAAAGCTACAGCAGTTGTTAACAAAAACTTACTGGGTTAAGTTAAAGGGAGTTAATCCGAGGTTACCAGAAGTTGCATCGCACATGGAATAAGAGTGATATAGCCCATAGATCGTAATAAAGGGTTCTGTTTGAAATTCCTAGCAGCTGAGGAATCCCGGAGCGTAAAATAGCCAAACCTTTGTAAACATGGCAGCAAAGATGGGGACAATAGTCCGAACAGTGTAAAAAGTGTTTTTAATGAGTTTTTATCCGAGCTGAAATTTGGCGGAATATATATTTTGCTCGAAAATATATCTGTTGTTTTTGTAAGGCAACTGAGAGCATCGGATTTTGACTACGTACAAGGATCGACGGGAAAGATCATTGACTAGATACTTGAGCGACCAACTGCCTGATTCTGTTAGACGTACTTGATTTTAGACTAGCAACTGATGTGACTACTGCCGATTCTAGCATGGTTAACTTATGAAGTTTTCAGCTGACCCTAATAGTGCGCTCTTTAACCGGGGCTCATGAAGTTTTAGTATATATATATATATACTAAAACTTCATATAGAACGTATGTAAATATTAAAGTGAACAGTCAGTGTAGATTTCAATGTTCACTTTCACACACACACACACACACACACACACACACACACACACACATATATGTGTGTGTGTGTGTGTGTGTGTGTGTGTGTGTGTGTGTGTGTGTGTGTGTGTGAAAGTGAACATTGAAATCTACACTGACTGTTCACTTTAATATTTACATACGTTCTATCTTTATATTGCGCACTTTATACTATAAATATAGTACACCTTAAAATTATATTTCCTCAGATTATATATATATATATAGAGAGAGAGAGCTTCAGATTTTGCTGAAAAATATCATAGCCTGATGAAAAAAGGACACAAACTTCATAAAAGCTATTTATCGATAACGTGTTATTTATTATTACGTAGAAAGGCCAAATTATTTTCTCAGTACTTTTTAATCATTTCTGACAAGTTCGAAATTTTAATTAAAAATATTTTTTTTTTTTTTTTTGTCTTATGCGTAGGACCACACTTCATATGGTATGTAACCTTTCTTTCCGGTTAAAAACACATTACATTGGAAATTCTTGCAAAAATCAAATCACTGACGGCTTTTCATGAAACTTTTAAATATTACACACAAATGAATGACTATTTAATAAAATTATAATTTTATAGAATTTGCTAAGAATCTTCCGTAAATTTTGTTTAATTTGTTAAACCCAGAACTTTTAAGAAATGTAACTCATTCTTTTTTTTCATTTTTCGAAAAGTTGCCATTTTCTAAAAACCTGCTCCGAAGGTTAAAGCGATAAACGCAATAAAATTATAACATTAGTTAATTGATAAGCTTCTCATTTTTTATCATAATAAATAAATTAAATTTTTATCTGAAGAACAATGTCTTGCAATGTATAAAATATTTTACAAGAATTGATTTTCTTTTTTCACACTTTAATTTAGAGTTTTAAAGAGGTTTTAAAAATTCAACGAAAAATTGTCTGCGTTAGGTCATTCAGTTCTAAAGCGAATATATTATTTCTAAGCGAAGATAAATAATCTTAATACAAATCATTACGCTGTAAGATTTTAAAAATTATTTTTGGTTATTTTCATGTCTATAAAACGTACCCATTTTCGAAATATGTATGATAATACACATTATAAGAAAATAAGATCAATAACTATCGTAAATTTAAAGTCAGCAGTACTAAAATTAGATTACGCAGAATATTTCAAACATTTCTAAGTACTTAAAAAGTATATAAACAAGCGATACTTTTCTTAAATTATGTTTTATCAGATAAAACATGCGTAGAAAAATATAATACTCTTCGTTGTCAAATCCGTATTGCTGATTTTTTTTAACTTAAAGTGAATAGTAATTGTCTCAAATCAGATTAACCATACTTTATATCAGCTAATATTTCTCAAATAAAAATTCAGAAAAAATATAGTTAATTTTATAAAATCTTTACTTTGCGATGATGGGAGCTTTAAAAAATGATCAGAACCACCAATATAATCAATGAAATTACTATATGAAAAATACATTGCATTTGGCTTAATAGAATTATGATACGAAATATATATATATATATATATATATATATATATATATATATATATATATATTTCAAATCCTTAAGAGAAGAGGATAATCTAAATAGATCTGTTTAATATGAATTATCAATAAAATAGATCCATGATACAATAAGCACAATCGGTAATATTTTATATGTTTAGAAATAAGAATTACCTGAAGTTTTGAAGTGGTTTCTTAATACGAAAAAAATAATTGACACTATCGAAAAATCATTTTTAATAATCTGTTGAAAGGTTTTTCTGATACTAAAAATGATTTCATAATATTAAAAAAAGAAAGGGTCACCTTTTAATCATTTCATATAACAATCATCTACTCCTCCATTATAAAGATCTGTTATTAGATAGTTTAATTTTGCCCAAAACTCTGTAGAAATTACTGATGATGTATATTAGCGTTCATCACTAACTAATAATGATTTCACTCTGAGTAGAATATACTGTGATAATTTTTTATGTTATTTTGGGTACAATTAACTCTGCTCAAATTGCCGACTGAGCAGGCATATATATTTTAAACAGCATATATTTTTCATTAGCGTTATTGAATTTAAACTGATTGGTCAATGTAGGGATGACAGGCTTATTGTTACCCTTATTAGTAATGCTTTATTATTCTCGCGAATACAAAAGAAAAAAAAAACAGGGCTTACAAATTCCTCAGTTTAAAATTGAATCTGAATACAAACTCAAAATAGTTCATTTTTTAAATATTACTTTCGATCATTGAAATAACATATTACACCTTATTGAAAACGCAGTGAAATTCCAGTATTAACTCCAAGCATCGCCACCAAATAAAGAAATTCATGCTATTCTAAATTTGAGAATTAACAATTTATCTTCTAATAAGAAAATTTATGAAAACGAAGCCATTCGTATGTACGCCCCATAAACAGTGATTTAAGAAAATTATCTTAGAATTCTCCAAAGAAAGGAAAATAAATAAAACTAACACAGAATAAGAAGAGTTATATACATAAACACCACTTTCTACCAACTATCTTATATACATATCGGTTATTACTTTCTGAAAGTCATTATCCAACACTTGAAAGAAAATAACTCACAGAGAAAGATTTTAATTAAAACCCTAAAGCATTAGCCTCTCTTGCATTAGCAACATCTATAACATTAGTATTTTACACAAAAATAAAATTCTAGATAAATTTAATAACATTCATTAAATAGATAACAAATTGTAAACTGTCCATTGGGAAGGTATTTCTTATTTTTCATGCGCCCTGTTCCTTTCAGACGTAGACTATCATGGACGCCTATCTCGCTCTGTAACCTGTCTTTTTCAGTATATTTTTTCGGTATAATTTCGTAAGTACTTCCGTTGCTATCCCCTTCAATAGCGCCTTTTTTTTTTTTGAAAAGAGACTTCCTTAATATGAAGTAAAATTAAGAAACATTTAACACATATTTTCAAATTTCTTAAGAATGCAACTTTATATTTAAATTGTGTACCGAAAAAATTGGGAGGAGGGCATTAATTCACGCTCTCTTTTCAATTTATAAGTATTTCCGTAATT
Source organism: Ascarosepion bandense (assembly GCA_037127315.1). Classification (NCBI taxonomy): domain Eukaryota; kingdom Metazoa; phylum Mollusca; class Cephalopoda; order Sepiida; family Sepiidae; genus Ascarosepion; species Ascarosepion bandense. Next base: position 3,205,790 of record JBBBDQ010001232.1, on the reverse strand, counting down.
TTCAATTTTTACGTATAAGAAAATGCGCCCTTCTAATTGAAGTTTACTTAAAGCCCATGTAACACATATTTTCATATTTAAAAAAAAAAACGCAACTTTATCTGTAAATTGTGAACTGAAAAAAAAAAGGCGCATTTGAAGGGGAATAGCAACATTCGAAATTTTACCATTTTTTCTTGGTATCTCTCACAAACCCGCACCGCCATCCATTTACTCAGACCTATAAATAATTTCACGCTCTTCTTTCCCCTGTCTCTCTTTCCATCTAGCCATCATGTTACTATCAAATTCTCCAAACCCTTTCGCCATATTACCTGGCCCACGACCTTATCTAACATTTCCTTGTGTTAAACATGAGCTTTACGTTTGAATCCTCTCCATATTACACCACGTCTTCATTCCATGTTATCTTCAGCATTCTTCTGTAAAACTACATTTTCGCTGTAGCAAGCTTCTTTTTCATTCCAAATGTTTAAAATGTAAATTTCAAACATTTACCTACATAGAGAAGAGGGCTTACGGCCATATCACGTTGACTACAGCGGTTCTCGCTAGATCACCGAAGTTATGCAACGTTGAGCCTGGTCAGTACTTAGATGGGTGACCGCTTGGGAATACCAGGTGCTGTAAGCGTTTAGTGACGTATGTGCGTTGTGGTGCAGTGGATATTGGCTCGGAGCCGAGTTCGAATTCCAGTTGAATACCCTGCATTCACGTAAGCACTGGTACCCTTGTGAAAGATATTAATCCGTCCCTTCTCTCCAGTTATGGGTTAAATAACAGGGAAGGACTTGGGGACCCTGCCCTTAAAAACAAATCTCAATGAATCTTGACACTCGAAAAGAAGAAGTATTACTAAACACAAAAACTTATATAAAAAACAAAAAAATTGTTGAAAGGAAAAGGTACTACCAGCAGTAAATAAAAAAAATAGTTGGCCATAAATGACCCGCCGTGATTGATATGTCATAAAACAAAACAACCAACATAGAGAAGAATAGATATCACACAGCAGTGCAGAACTCTTTTCTTTGTTTCCAATGAGAATTTCTCTTTTCTCAATACGTTGGTTAGCGTCTGAAATGCGTCCTTGGCCATGCAAATGCTTCTTTGGATCTCCATCTCGTAATTTTTGTCTTCTGTTAGAACACTTCTTAGGTATCTAAATTTCTTTACTTGTTTTATTTTAGTTTCTCTGGCCTGTATTTGGGATACTGGAGTCTTGGTTTTGCTGATGACCATACATTCAGTTTTCTTGAAGTTTATGCTCAGTCCATATTTTTTGCTTTTATTTTTGGTACCCTCTGTAGAATGTCCTGTATTTTCTTTTCTCTGTCTGCTATAAGCACCTTGTAATACGCGTATCTTATATTGTTGAGATTGTGGCTGCCATTGACGAATCCTAACAAGGCTTTTATTTTTCTCATGATTAATTCGTTGTACAGGTTGAATAGACCCGTAGAGGAAACACATTTTTTCTTATGCCTCTTTTTATTTTTTGCATATCTGCTGGATTCACTTCCTATCAGTACGCAAGCGGTTTGTTGCCAATATAGATTTTAGATTATCCTAATATTTATTCCCGAAAATCGAGCATCTCCCTGATGTTCTTTGTGTCGTAATTTGTCACACGCATTTGCGTAGTCTATAAAGCACAGAAAGTATTTTCTACATTCGTATTGCTATTTGAGATACTTTTCTTAACATGAACATTGAATTACTCGTGTCACTATTTTTAACAAAGCCGCACTGTTCTTGTCCTGTCTTTTGACCTATTCTTCTATGTGGTCCGTTCATTAAAGTCCGGGTAATGACTTTTGTTATGTGGCTCATCAAGCTGATTGTTCAGTGAGGTTCACATTCCTTCTTTGGTAATGTTATGAAAATTGATCTGCTTAGGTCGTCCGGTATATTGTCACTGATGTAGATTTCGTTTATTATTTATGAACGCCTGTCAACGCCAAAGCCTTCCAAGAACATCAACATCTCTATTATAATCCCCCTCGTTTCCTGCTGTCCTGCTTCTCTTCAATTTGGCTATTGATAATTCAACTTCAGTTTTTAATATTTCTGCTCTATCCGTGTTATTGTGTATTATTGGTTGCTGTTTGTCATGGAAGAGAACTTCCTTATACTCATTCCATCTCTGAAGTGATGTTTCTTTTTCTCATATGAATCTGCCGTCCTTTGCATTTTTATATATCCTGCTACTGAGCAGGTGTTTTTTCCTGTTAGTCGTTTTATTTTTTATGCCTATTACTATTTTTGTTGTGCATAGTCTCTCTACTCCGGCGCATTTTTTGTTGAGCCATCTTTTTTTTTTTAGCCTGTGAACGTTTATCCCTTATTTCCCTGTGTAGTTTTATGCAAATCTTGAAAAGTTACATACCAAGTAACAATTTTCCCTAACATAATGAAAATAATAAAACACTATAAGTATTTCTGTGTCCTGTAAAAAGAGGTTTTACAATTATATGCACCCTTTCTCTGTACCCCATCTAAAAATATATGGGAATTAATTAACAGTAACCACTTACCACAGATTAAATAAAAATTATATAGAAATCCCCAACACCCAATAGTTTCTGATGTCCCAGAATGGTATATATATATATATATATATATATATATATATATATATATATATATATATATCAATACGAGGTTGTTAAATGGTTAAGGCAAATATAGTGCGTCGTCGTAATCTGTCTGTAGGTCGCTGGGGTTAGATTTCTAGATCTCACTCACTCTATCGACGTTCTTTACTTCGTCTATATATATGGTTGATACTAGCCAATCACATTACAGTGAGGGGAAAACACGGCATGTCCATGTTCATTATGTTCAGTATCGACTACAACTATGACATCAGTTTCAGAAATAAATGGAATAAAATCTTGGATAATAAAAATCAAATTTTTAAAAAATAGCCAGCTATATAAATTTCATTTGTAGCTTGGAGATAACGTAAACTTGAGTCATTTTAAGTTTATTTTATTAAATTCAATGTGAGAAAGATGAAATTAAAAAAATATATTTTGTAAATAAAAACAACACGCACACTTGGCTGACATTCCTTTCAATTTAATTTTGGCTACACACTTCAATTGTTATCAGTTTTCAGGTGGTTTTCTCACAGTGTATTATTCCAACATTTTTACTGTCATAGAATTGTTTCCCCCATTTTCTTGTGACCCCTAAATTTGTGGTATTGTAGTGTACGAAGGATTGCGAGGTGATGGATTTGTTCTTGTGATGAATGTGAAAATTGTAATGGATCAATGGGTCGTGGTAATGTTTATCTAGGTATAGGATAACTAGTGAGTACCAAACTCTACCCCTCCCCTTTCGGCCTTGTGTCATAATTCAATATAATTTTTACATGAATAATTATTGTGTATTATTCCAACATACTTTCCAAAGAGATCTGTGTCGCACCTGTTGCTTAATCTATAAAGCACACGTCTGCATTTGTATTATTTTATATTGTTATATATCGCCGTACGACGACAAAACAACAAACACGCATATATAAAAATATAAGGTTATATTTTTATTAATGACGACGAACCGTGTGGAATAGAGAACGGAAGGGTGAGAGCGCACATAGAATGGGTTGACGGGAGTGTAGTCTTGCCTGTGGTGTTTCTCTGCTTCCACTGGCCGTTCTCTGCTGGCGAATCCATGTGTCGAGGTCTTTATATAGTCTTCTAGAACCGGGACTTTCCTTCCGGTTTTGCCTCGCCCACGCAACGCCACATAATTCCCAGAGACATCTGTTCTGTCTGCCTCCGCAGTCATTTCCGCCGCTGTCGGAAATAAGGTCAAACGACATCCGCTCCGGCCTCGACAGGATGTATTTCACAAACACCTGTCTTGTCATTTCGCCGACCCCTTCACCGACGGGAAACACCATCGCTTGCATCACTTCCTCGGGTGGGGCCAGATTGTTATATTACATTCCTCGCCCTCCCATTTTCCAAAATGTTCAACTAAGAACATTTTAAGCGCAACACCCTCACACACCCCCCATGCCACACAAGCCCGACAATTGTACAAAACATGTGCACGCCGAAACAACAAAACATGTGCACGCCGAAACAAACAAAACAACAACAAAAAAAAAATATATGGGGGAGCCTACATCGGCAACCCAACAATGTTCGTGTCCATTGTGGAATTTTCATAATGTTCTTTTTTTTTTTTTTTTTAAGTTTCTGTAACTTTCAATGTTCGTTTCCTTTCTCGACTCTGTCCATACGCGTAGACGCCTCGATACACGACCATATGATCATAGGCGGTAACCGCGCCCCAGTTTCTAAACTGACATCGAGTAAATGACCTTTGACCAACATCATGCGTGTTTCCGCTCGAGTTTATTGTTACACATGTAACTTCATTTAATTTAATTTAATTTCAAACATACTATGTTTGAACACAGAAAAACTGCCATTATCTGCAGTACATAACCATTCATAGTCTGACCGAGAAATGTTCAATAGAAAACGAAGAAAATTACCCTGATTCCAACGTTAATCCGCATGCAATTTACTTGTGGAGGATTAGAGGTTTCATCTATCTTAATTTAGTCTAAAAAAATGGACCCGTGACTCGTAATTCCTTAGTTTGTATCTTCCGCATGTTTTGCTATAAGGAAGGTGACCTAACTATTTCACTTAAACTATCGTTAATCCTCCCACTGCTTTCTTTCCCAATCCTATAGCATATCAGCCAATAAGTCTACAAGACTTTTCAGTTGTTCTTTCTTTTTGTTCCGATCAACTGTGGAATCTGCAGGTCTATCCGTGCTTTTTGCCCCAACAGACGTTTGCCTCATTTGGACATCTTCGCTGCTAGGTGATTCCCTAGAAAAACCCTGATCTACATGAGTAGATCCAGTCGTTTCACACTTTGAGCACTCATCCTCGAACGTGGATGAAACATTATTTATACCACCGATTCTATCATCATTATCAATAGTTGACACGTTTTTATTCGCCATTTTACGTCGCGTCATGATGCGACGCTCCATTAATGGAACATCAGACTCATCGTCTGATTCCACACGTTGGTGTCGATTTTTGTGCACTGGAAAGTCGGTCTTTTCCGCTCCGGATTCGTCATCCGAATCACTGGATTCTACTGGAGCAGCCAATACAATCTTTCGTAACGGCCTATCGGAAGTAGGGATTTTCCATTCATCAATGGACGCTGCCCGAAGATGCTCAGCATGCGTCTTAATGACTGAGCCGGTTAACTGATCTCTAATTCTATAAGAGACCGGGCCAGTCTTTTCAATGATCACATAATATGGCCGCCAGCGCACATCTAACTTCCCTTTCTTTTGGTGATTCTTATAGTACACCAAATCACCAACCTCAAAAGTTGTATTTTTCGTCTTACCACGCGACTTATCTATCGCGGCTCTCCTCGCTTTTCTTATATTATTCCTAACTAAAGTGAAGCTACGATGCATTTCCTGTAGTGCAATTTGGTGATGCTCATCACCATAATATATGCGACGAGGCCTCAGTATATTGTCCAAGGGCAAAATAACATCCCGGTTGGAGAGCAAGTAATACGGTGAAAACTTAGTGGTTTCGCTCACATGAAACCGGATAGCCGCCAACATTTGGTTAATGTAAATATCCCACGACTGTTCGTTGTTGCCGATTTTTTTTGCTAGAACATCATGCATTGTTCTGTAAAACCTCTCAACCTTACCGTTGCTCTGGGGGTGATAAAAAGAAGTTGTCACATGGTGTATATTTAGGTCTTCTAATGTCTTTTTCATTACCCTGTTGACATTATCTGGCCCATTATCAGTTAAAAGCTGAAGTGGTGTCCCAAATCTGGGGAAAATTTCGTCAACTAAGAGATGCACCACTGTTTCTGCCTTCTTGTTAGGAACCGCAAATGCCTCCGGCCAACCACTGTACATATCTATGAATGTAACTATGTATTGGTTACCTGAATGGGTCTTTGGGTAGGGTCCTGAGACATCTAAAGCAACCTTTGAGAAAGGAAAAGGAGGGAAGTCACATTCCTGTATGGGGGGTTGCTGCTTCTTTAGGTTTCTTGTCTGACACGGGTTACATTTACCTACGAAATCATTTATTTCTCTAAGTAAACAAGGCCAGAAATACTTTTGTTTTATTGAGTGGAATGTCTTATCCACCCCCATATGGCCACTGTCATCATGGTATTGAACTAGCACCATTTTTCTAAGGTGAGATGGTACATACAGCCTGATGAGGGGTTCATCATCAGGTTGAGACAAATAGTACACCACCTCATCCATTACTATATATCTCTTCTGTTCTGCTTTGGTAGCCCTACCATTTCGTAATCTAATCTTCAGGTCTAAGATGTTTTTGTCTGATTCTTGCTCCCTGATTATGTCTATTCCTTTCAATGTGGGCCGTTCGGGTGCCTCTGATGAATTTCCGACATTTTTATGGGCTGCTAATTCTTCCGGCTCAATTAGGTTGGAGTTTATAACACTAACCAAGTAATTTCTATCATCTATATCTACTGGAGAAGCAATATGGTCTTCGTTCACATCAACAGCGCGTGATAAGAGATCCGCGCAAACATTATCCTTACCCTTAAGATACTGTATGCTGCAATTGTAGCCAGACATGCTCAGAGCCCAAGTCTGTATCTTCTTATTTTGTATGGGCGAGTTAAGTAAGTGCTCCAGGGGCCTATGATCAGTGTATATTGTGAATGTTGCGCCATGCAGGTAGTGATTCAGTTTTTGAAGAGCATAGTGTATGGCATAAGCCTCTTTCTCTATAGTTGACCACTTCGTTTGTGTGTCACTTAATTTATGGGACAATAAATAAATTGGTTTTTCTACATCCTTCCTATTTTCCTTATCGTACACCACCTGGGATAGGCATGCGCCAATCGATTGATCGGATGCGTCAGTATATAACCTATACGCCTTATTTGGGTTGGGATAGGCTAGTGTTATCATCTCCGCGAGCTTCGTTTTTAGTGTATCGAAAGCGGTTTGGCAAGCATCGTCCCATTGGAATCGTGCATATTTCCTTTCAAATTGACCAGCTGTTCGGCTATATCAGAGAAATTTCTAATAAAGCGGCGATAGTATGAGGTCATCCCGATAAAAGCTCTTACTTGCCTAACAGTGGTTGGAGTAGAAACTGACTTTATAGCCTTGACTTTATTGAGGTCTGGATGTATTCCATCTTCACTTATCTTGAACCCCAGGGATTGGGTCTCCTTAAAAAACTCACACTTAGCTGGCTTCAGTTTAAGGTTGTGCTTACGTAGACTACTCAAGACTGTGTCTATATGTCTTAAATGATCTTCCACCGTATTTGAAAATATCAGAATATCATCTAAATATGCCAGAGCAAAATCTTCCTGTCCCTGTAAAACAACTGACATTAATTCCTGGAAGATGCCGGGTGCGTTTGCAAGTCCAAATGGCATAACATTAAAATGAAACAGACCCTTGTGGCAGGTGAATGCACTTTTTTCTTTGTCATCATCATGAAGCTTAACTTGCCAGTACCCTGATTTTAAATCAAGCTTTGAAAAGCACCTTGCCGAACCAAGTGATGCCAGTATATCATCGATGACAGGAAGAGGTCGAGCATATTTCTTTGTAATCTTATTAAGTGCTCTAAAGTCTACACAAAATCTCTTACCACCGTCTTTCTTCTCTACTAAAACTACTGGAAAACCCCACGGGCTATTGGATCTCTCAATTACACCTGCCTGCATCATTTCGTCGATTGCTGAATGCATTGTCTTTCTTTGTTTGAGGGGTGTGCGATATGGGCGTTTTCTTATGGGCTCATGCGTTCCAGTATCGATACGCATCTCCACAGTATCGGTTCTGCCCAGGTTTTTGTCGTCACTAACGAACATGTCCCTATTTCTTTTTAGCAATTTGTTAATTTCAGGCTTGAATTCCTCCGGTACATGTACCTGTTCCAAATCTACATCAGGACTTTTATTATTTTGTTTATCGGGCATAGTAATTTCAGTAATATTACCTGCCCTTTCCAATTTAGCCAGCGGACACCCCCGTCTCAAAGTGATTGTCTGGTTAGTGTTATTCATTATCAGCAACTGAAACTTACGAGACTTTGGCATTTTTACAACTGCGTTGGCTACTGATATACCACATAAGTTGCTAACATATCCACTACTCAGCTGTTCGATTTCATATTCTTTGCCACGTCCATTTCTCAGCCTGGTTAATCCCAGACAAGCATGCAGGTGTTGAGGTCTTAATGTTACTTTTTGAGCTAACCTAACAATAGAGGAAATATGAACATCCTCCTCTAATGCCACGTATTTTTCACCAATCTTCAATGCCCCCAAATCGAAATACATTCTCACCCCGTTCTGCATCAGCCAATCTCGGCCAAGTATAACGTTTCTATTGAGATTTTTCACGACTAAAAAATCATGGGGTATGGACCTACTTCCTATCTGGACCTGTAGACGACAAAGGCCTTCAACGTATAACGGGGATCCATTCGCAGTTCGAAGTTTAATGTCCCTCTTTTGCAGTTCAAGCCCCAGTCGCAATTTTTTAAATACCCTACAGCTTATAACCGATACCTCTGCTCCCGTATCTACCAATGCCCTATAAGGTCTACGTTCTATTCTAATAAAGATGGAATTTGGCGCGCCCATATTACCAACTATGTGCGTTGGTACCGCCTTGTTCCGTTCGTTGGGCGTCGCACGAACGGACCTCTGCCGTTTCCCGGGGCGCGTCTACAAAATTTCGTTATGTGGCCTTCTTTCCCACAATTCCAACACCTAACAACGCTCCCGTTCCTCTCCCGCTCACGAGTCTTGTATTTAGTTACCCTATTACCAACTTTTCTATTGTTCTTATTCCTATTATTATTAGTATTAGATTCAGCGGGGCTTACGGCTTCTATCGGTACCCGTCTCCGAGAGTGGCAAATTTCCATAGGCTCCTCTTCGTATTCAGAGTTTGCATCGAGTCGAATTTTCCATCTCAACTCAGATAACGCTTTCTGATAGGCAGCCTCTAGTGTTTGTGGCTCATCCTTCATAACTGCCATCTTTATTTCCCGATCCCTTAGACCTTTTATGAAAAATCCTAGAACTTGTTTTGTCACAACTTCATTCCTCCCGTCAACCCCAACATATGCGCCCTCCGCTAGGTGTACTACTCTCTGCATGTAGTCCTGCACCCCCTCCGTTCTACCCTGCTTAATGTTCACTAATTCGACTAACCGTGCGTCGGGGTCTAAAACCAATCCGTAATATTCCTTTAAAGAAGTTTTTAACTCCTTCCATGTGAGTTGTGGGTTATTAGAGATTAGTCTATATACATAGTGTCCAACAGCTCCCCTTGTTGTGAGAAGAGCTGCCTGACACTTGTCTTCTTCTGCCACGCGCACAACTTTAAAATACATCTCCATATCCTCCAACCAAGCACTATAACCACCATCTTCTTTGCATGCTAATGGCTGTATATTTTTTAAAAAAGATTTTCCCCTTAAAGTGTTCGACACCGAACAAGCCACATTTCTCAATTCTAGGGTCAGACCTTGAACAAAATCGGCAAAAGTATGCTGTTCCATTTTTTTTTTTAATTAGACTTATTATAAACTTATGAACAAGAGCAGAACACACACAAGATCGAATCAAAAGTCACCTACCTTTCGTTGATGTCATCCGTTTGCTTTCTATTTTCGTCTTCTATCTGGTAGTTTTAATTCCGTTGAATTTCAATTGTCGCCGTGGTAACCAAGCTCGTATCTATCTGTTTTGTTGTTGTTGTTGTCTTAAAACAGCAAGTCACTGGGCACCAATTTGCGTATGTTATATATCGCCGTACGACGACAAAACAACAAACACGCATATATAAAAATATAAGGTTATATTTTTATTAATGACGACGAACCGTGTGGAATAGAGAACGGAAGGGTGAGAGCGCACATAGAATGGGTTGACGGGTGTGTAGTCTTGCCTGTGGTGTTTCTCTGCTTCCACTGGCCGTTCTCTGCTGGCGAATCCGTGTGTCGAGGTCTTTATATAGTCTTCTAGAACCGGGACTTGCCTTCCGGTTTTGCCTCGCCCACGCAACGCTCTCGTAATTCCCAGAGACACCTGTTCTGTCTGCCTCCGCAGTCATTTCCGCCGCTGTCGGAAATAAGGTCAAACGACATCCGCTCCGGCCTCGACAGGATGTATTTCACAAACACCTGTCTTGTCGTTTCGCCGACCCCTTCACCGACGGGAAACACCATCGCTTGCATCACTTCCTCGGGTGGGGCCAGATTGTTATATTACAATATCTGATATCATTCTAATCATATATATACTATTTTGTGTCCCACTGTCATTGACGAAATCGAAATGTCATTACCATATTTCAAATCTAATTCTGCTACGCGTGGTATCCATCATGAATCGAATCATTGGGCTGAGTACATGATTCATTAAGCTGAATATTCGACGGAGCTCGCATTTTTGCACTTGGTTTCTTACATAATAGGAATCACAGATCATATTTTCAGTTCTAGACGTATTCATTGATTTAACTTGCAGGAAAAATACCATTGGGAAAGGTATGAATTTGGTAGATGGACATTTGTGTACTGGACATAAAAGACCCGGTACAAAAGCGTATTTAGATAATTTGAGTACCACTGGTGATTCTTTAAGGTTATCATATTTTCTGAAATGTTGCTAATTATAAACTAACTATTAATTATTTAAAAATGTCAAAAGGTTTATTATAACGACTCTGATATAAAAATAAAACTTCAAGTAAAAGGAATCATGGCAAAATTGGTTAAATATACTCCGAAAAGAAGAAACATTTAAAAAAAGGGATAGATCACAACATTCAAACTTATGAATCTACAATAATTTTCAATATTTTTAATCTATTTTTAATCCGTCATTCGAGTCGAATGCAATTCCTTGTATGCACTCATTCGCAAATATCTTAGGGAAATGCATTACTCTGTCTCTTCCCGCCAGTTATGGGTTAAATAACTAAACAGATTGTGTTCTATAGCTTTGTCTGGCAACCAGTCTACTGTAGAAAGTATTGACAACTTTCTAGACATGATCGCCCAAGTGTGTATCAGGTATGGCACTTAAATGACTGAGTGAATCTTCCATTGCATTTATAATATACTAAAGCTTGTAATATTTTTTATTTCATTTTTCATGCTTCTTTTAAAAATTTGTTATTCCTGCCTATACTTTTTAAAAAGTTATGGTAATTTCCCTTAAAGTCTCCAAAACATATCTGACGCACATAATTATCCAGGGAAGAATTTTCCTTGGGGCTCAAATTATTCTGATACACAATTGTCAGGGACACAATATTTCCAATACATACGAATGAATCTTCTCCCTTCACCTCTCGGATAATGACTTGAAAATTTTACTGGTAAAATCATTAAAATACTCATAGACATTTCATTCAATATTCACTCGCCCCCGTGAAATATTATTTTTATAATACAAAGGAATTTTGGGCTGTAAGTAACCTACTAAGTGTTGATAAAGTGTAAAAATACAGAAATAACGAAGTAATACATTGAGTAAGTATGTATATATTTTTTTTTAGTTTTTAACTACTGCAATGTTGAAAATGAATTGGAATATTTTTTTCTAAATCTCAATCTTATTTCTTAAAAATATCGAGTAATGTTTCTTAAAGAACATCGAGTTATTAACAAAGAAAAAAAAATACAAAAAACAGCATTTTAGCTTAAAGAACGTGCACGTTTCCTGTTTTTACCGCTCTCAACTCCATCGGTTTTGCAATTTTTTAAAGATCTTCCGCATTCCATTATCGTATAGTTATTTACTTTTCAAAGCTCGTTCATAATCATTCATTTTATTTGCCTTCAGCTTTTAAATCTAACTCAGTATCGACTACAAATGATCATTTTTCCGCAAATAACTTAACTAACAAATACGCACTGTTCTTGCAGTCTCTCTAAAATAATTCTAACGCGCATTGATTTTTTAAACCAAATAAGGTTTTAAGATAAATTCAAAATAAATAAATGGTCTACGCCGGCGGATATTACGTTTACTGGTTTTAACGTAAGCTCAGAAATGTGATATTACGAAAACATCTATTGCACTCATTGTCGCCTAGAGAAAACTCGTTCGTGATTATGGTGTGTAAAAAATAAAGAAAAAAGAAAACTAAGATTGCTTACGCCCTCAAGGGCATGGCATCTAAAATATGTTGTAGACAGATATATCTCGGACTCCTTATATCAATCTAGTCCATTGAACTTCTACAAATTATTTATTTTCCTGAATGCATTTGAGTATGTTTTCTAAGAACTTATACAGGATTTTTATCCATAAGGGAAACAATTTTCTACAAATATTTTCACTGCTCCGATGAACTTAGCTCACTGATACCCGCTATATATGAGTTTACACGAGCCACGAGTTAAGCAACTAGGTTTTACTGTGAAATCAATGTAAACGCTAATTCTACTCCATCAGCTTTTTTTCTTGCACTTCCCGCCTAAAAATATTCCCTTCCATTTATTTGCTTCCCCGACAGTTTCAATCTCCAAGAATTTAAATGTAAAGTCAGTAGTCATCTCCTATCTCTCTAACCTGCATCCTCTCTTTCATGCCACTTTCGCCATCAACTCCACTTTTAGCAGTATTCTCATCCTTCTCTTACCCACTACCTGACACCCCTTATAACCTGTCACTCTTTCTCATAATTTTCCTCTTATGTAATACCCTGCACAACATTGACAGTAGAATGCCTTGTTTGGGGCGATATGATTTTAAAAAAAGATTTATCTTAGTATCTGTAATCGATCCTGACTTGGCGCACCGGCTGCAACTACTCTCTCACCGGCGTGACGTGGCTTCCCTGTGCCTCTTCTATAAGTACTTTCACGGCTTCTGCTTCGATGAACTTAGGTTATTGGTGCCGCCTAGATACGAATTTACACGAGATATTAGATTAGCAACTAGGTCCCACCATTTTACAGTGAAACAGATAAGATGTAACCGTAATTTCTACTCTAACAGCTTCTTTTCTCGCGCTTCCCGCCTGTGGAATTAACTTCCACATGCGTGCTTCCCCGACAGTTACAATCTGCAGGGGTTTAAAAGTAAGGTCAATAGACACCTCATAACACACTAACTTGCATCTATTCTCTCAAACACTCTCACCATCTAACTAAGCCTCATTCTGTGTATCCTTACCCGTCTATCACCCTCCTTGTGACATTTCCTATATCTAACCATCCTTTCTGATCACTTCCCCGACCATATGTAACTCCCTGCGCAATAGTGGCAGTCAAATGTCTTGCTCGGGGTGAAACGATTAAAAAAAAATGAAAACAAATATATTTTTTTAAAAATATTTACATATTTATTCAACCAAATATTTGTCGTTTTCTTTCCACTATATTTCACCGTCTTTGACACAGCTTAAGTATTTCAGTCAGACATGACTTTCTGCTGTAAATACCTTTTACAAACTTTGACTTCATTGCAGCACTTCGCATTAATAGAATATTAAAAGGATCAAAATACGTAAGTACCTAGCGGTGTACGTTCATTTGAGTACGTAGCATGTAACTGGATATTACAGAGAAGCTTTTCCAATTTTCGACACAGTTGAAAAGTGTCGTGATGTCTGGAATTATCCTGACGGAAGACAACACTTTTATGATTCGCCAATTTTCGGACGTATTTCAAAGATCAGTTAGTCAGTTAAGTGCCATACGTGATACACGCTTGGGCGATCATGTCTCGAAAGAGACATGACTGACTGGGCAGAAGATTATCCCGCAGTAGGTTGCCATTGCTTTCTGCGGTAGACTGGTTGCCGACCAAGGCTATAGAATCCAAACTGTCCTGTTATTTAACCCATAACTGGAAGGAAGAGACGGATTAATACCTTTCCCAAGGGTATTTGCGCGGAAGTCAATGCAATGAATTCAGCTGGAATTCGAACTCGGCTCCACGATTTCTCGTTCCGAGCCGATATCCAATGCACCACAATGCACATCTATTTCAATGATAGGTGTCTTTAATCGATCCAGTTAAGAACAATATGTATATGAATTCAAAGTCTGATCTTGTGAAAAGAACTCGTAATATACACTTCCTCTGCAGTCTAACCAGGAATAGCTTGGCATAAAAACCGACTTTACTAGTTCTTAGCGGTGTTTTTTTTTTTTTTTCATTTATTGTCATCAACTTTGTCATTTACCTTGTCGTGAACTATCCAATTTATCATCACCTCTGATCATTCGCTTTTAAAAGGAACTTGTACAGAATAATCAGCGATATAGATATTTTCCACCCTCACAGCAAATATTACAAAACTGAAAGCACCGTTGTTTTTTTTCTTTTAACTAAAAATACCTTTTGAAATTCTCTTGCTCCCTATGCTTTGAATAGGTTTATAATTCGCAATAGTCGGTCAAAATTAGCTACCTGTTAGCTTTGACATTTGATTAACTATCATATATTTATTTCATTATATAAAGGCTATTACGCAAATTAAAAAGTTATCACTGATAATATTCATTATTTTAATTTCATCACATTTAATATTACTATTGAAAATGAGTATCAAAGTTTTGATAACAAAAACGACGAATTTTAGAGATTTGAAGATTAATTACATTTTAAAAGTAAATTTACTGCTTTGCTCAATTCTAATAATTGCATGATGTAGATTTTGTTTTTTTAAATTTTGGATAGAATAGTTTTTATGGGTTAATGTTCTTTTATTTCTGTTATTGATAATATCCATTATATTAATTTATTCACATGTAATATTATTACTTTGCTTCATATGGCAGGTTATATAACCACATTGATAGTAGTGTTGAAAATAAGTATGAAAGTGTTTAAATGAAGACGACGAAATTGATAGATTTTTAAATGAATAACATTATTTAGCTCCATTGTAATAACTGCTTGATATATATTTTTGTATTCTTACCTTTGGATATAATAAAATTTTATGGGTTCGTGTCTTTCTATTCCTGTTATATTTGTTTAATTGTAATTCTTTGATGTCTGCATGACTCTGCTCAGTTAAGTGATTAAATTCTCCGCATCAATCGTACATTACAAATATAGCCTAAGCTGTAATATTTACAAATATAGCCTAAGCTCTAATATTTACAAATATAGCCTAATCTGTAATATTTACAAATATAGCCTAATCTGTAATATTTACAAATATAGCCTAAGCTGTAATATTTACAAATATAGCCTAAGCTGTAATATTTACAAATAAATTTATTAATTACTATTTTTTCTTGATTTAAACTACGGAAATTTGGGTTCGTCTTATTAGCAATCAAATATGGTAATTAGAAATATTTTTTGTTTATTAAATAATACTATTTGTTTTTTTTTTTGTTTTTTTTAACCCTCTAGGGCCATTCGTATCATATTTGATACAGTATGAAAACAAGCCTTGAAAGAAATATTTTCCTGAAAAATTTTTTAAGAGAAATATTTTATAAATTTCAAATGAAAGCAGAACTGACTGCTCAGTCAATGAATACCAAATGTTTCCTTATAGGGAAATACCAAATGTTTCCTTATAGGGAAATACTGTATCAAATATGATACGAATGGCCCTAGAGGGTTATGTGTCATGTACTTGTAGTTTGTACAATATTAGGAATATAGCCATAAAACCTTGTATTTACTTGATTGAGCTATCCAAAAACTACGTAGCTAATCATGAAAATTCTATTTTTTGCTTTCTAAATATTAAGGGAATATATTTTTGTACAGCATTCAATCATGCCACATTACTATTAGAAGTTTAGACGCTGATTTGTTCGACGCTAGTAAAGACAAGTCTGAAGTCATACAAGGGAATGAATATTCAAAGCAGCGCATTAAAATCTGAATATGCTCTGTTGTAGAACGGAGGAAGAAGTGACGTCGTTTGCGTTGATTTACAAACAATACAAACAGGACACAAAACCTGGGTATCCTACATGAAGCTACAGCCTACATGGGAGGAACCAAACCAACGAACTCTCATACAAATCGATTTTTATTGATAGATTTTGTTGACTTCCTCCCTCTTCTACCACAACTAATTGCATCGATCATCGGTAAGGTCAGAATGCCCCGACCCGAAACGAGCAGTATCAGGCCTTGTTGGTTGCAGGGAACCAACGTAAATTCTCAGAGACAACGTATATATCGTGCCGGATATCGTACTGACGACAATAAATTAATCAAAGCCAAAGCAGAAACGAATCTCACGTGTGAGTCTTCGTTAGAATTAATTTAACGTTTAAATGTTTTTTAGAAGAAAAGTTATTTCTCAATACACATATTTTCCAACTTGAATTGAGATTTTTATAGCATCATTGATTAAAATGCGCACTTTTTTCAATATGGATATTGCTACATTTCAGAGAAAATCAATTTTTTGTTTGACATATATCATTGTAAACACGAAAGTCCAGTTATATATTATCCTTTTCACGCTCATGATTACTACATCAACAACATCCATTATTTTGCTACTCATGCTTGCTCAGCACCAGCGTTCAAAGAAAAAAGTAATATTAATTTTGAAATGACATGAAAGAAAAAAATTAAACAAGATATGCTTTTTATTTAAAAACTTGACAAAACATTAATAAAGTTTATTTTGTTATACTCGAGCAGAGATAATTCATCAAACAGGAGAGGAGAATTGATGAACAGTCTGTCAATAAACTATTTTGAATCGTATTTATCAACCCAAAATCAAAACAGGCTCGTTTGTCTCTACAAACAACATTGTTTTATGAACTTACTTAAATAAAATATAAATAGTTACCTGTTACGGAACTGATCAGTCACATTTTCCAAGAACTATTCAACACAAATATGAACTATTGGTTGCAGTAAAGAATATATTGTTTCTTGCATTTTATAGATGAACAGAAGAGTCCAATACTTGTGGTCCTAATTGTACTGCTAGGGTCACAACTGACACATGAAGCTGAGACCGCGGACGACTGACTTGTTTAATCATAAACTGCGAATAAACAGATGATGTTCCTGTAGTGGTGAGAAACACACACACACAGATATATACAGACACACACACAGACACACACAA
This sequence comes from Ascarosepion bandense, assembly GCA_037127315.1. NCBI lineage: Eukaryota > Metazoa > Mollusca > Cephalopoda > Sepiida > Sepiidae > Ascarosepion > Ascarosepion bandense. The sequence continues at coordinate 3,188,656 of JBBBDQ010001232.1, read as the reverse complement.
ACATCTATCTATCTATCTATCTATCTATCTATCTATCTATCTATCTATCTATCTCGCTCTCTCTCTCTCTCTCTCTCTCTATATATATATATATATATATATATACACTAACAAAAACACACTTCTATAAAATTTTGAGATTAGAATACACGCAGAGTCGGTTTAATAATTATTATTATTAATATATATATATATATATATATATATAATTATGCATATTACTTTAAAAAAAGAAATTTATCAACAGTATCAAGAACTCTTTCATTCAACATCTCATCAGGAGAAAATTGTTGGAAACACAAATCAAACGAAAAAACAGCAACGAAAATGAAGAGTAAAATAAGAGGGAACGCAAAAATAAATATAGATATAAACATATATTTATAACGAGGGGAGGAGAAATCGCTTTTAAATTATTATTGAGGGACTGTTAAAATAAAATCTCCCCAACAAATAAAGTGTTGAGTTTAATGATGTTTAGTGCCAAGATTTGTCTGTGCTTTACTGATAAAAATTGTTTCACAAGCAGTTTTAGTCGTAAGGTGCTAGATATCGAGCTAGGGATGCAGCATTGATAGGATTAATGTGGAGAAATATGTATATATATATATATATATATATATATATATATATATATATATATATATATATATATCAAACAGTGAAAGAACACGTACATTATAAAAACACTGTTCAAGCATTTAGGCGGCGTGATATACTTTAACTATGGAATATTTTTACAGAACAAGCGTTTCAGTGTAATAGTCAGCTACATTACACTGCCTAACATTATGATAATTAAACTCAATAAGTCTATATTATTCAGTGTAGCATAAAACATTTGTGCATTTTAGATCATTTTATTTCAAAATACTGTTATGGTGCTCTTTTACGAGAAATAGACTCTCTCACTTACTATATATAATTACCTACATTACTTCCGGAAAGCAGTAAAGAAACGACAGTTTTTACACAGTTAAAGGCAGCTACTACTCAGACAACACGCAGCGTAACTATACCGTTTGGACTAGCATGTTTCTATTTATTGTTTACTAACACTTATTTGTACATATATATGTATATATTGTACGTATATGCTATACTAATACAGTTTTGAACCTACCTTTTGATTCCGTGTCTTACCTCCGGCCAAACTGTTCACTACAACCTTGCGGCGAAGTTTTGCCATCACATCTCAACCGCAAATTGGCGACGAACATTTGCATTAAATTTTACAACAAAAATCGGCGATTAATATCCACAACAAATACCAAACATAGTTGCAAGTGATTATCAGCAGTAGATTCGAAAACTTCCTTCAACATTAGCTGAAAATAGTAAAACAGAATGCATTTCAGAATAAAATACGAATGAAGTATGAATGAAGATAGTCAGAATATATTGTATTTAAGGAATATAATGCTCAATTAAAATTAATTGCACATTTATAAGTCCAGCACTTGCAAAGCGTCTATAAATGATTGGTCGAAAACCTCTCTATACTCGACAATAAAAGAGATGTTTTTTTTTCTCATTCATGACAACAAAAGTCTGCATACAGAATAAACAACATGCGGAATAAAAATAGAACTTTTGGTTGTTTTTATCGAACACCAACATTTTCTTATTGTCCATGCACCAACATTTTGGGATCGTTAGAAAAATTCATCTGTTGTATCGCCTTTATTGCACACAATAAATTCACGTTATTTCCCAGGTAAAATGTAAGCAACATGTCCCCACTGTTAACATCTACCTGTACACCAATGATTTTTTCTTTTAGAAGTTACCGGATCATATTGACGTTGATAATGTAGTTTTTGTTTTCTCCATAATATTTTTTATACTACAATAATAAAAACCATCACGTTCTGAAATCTTTTTATAGAGTCCATTGCCAAAGCTTAAAAACAAAATGGCGACTTGGCACAAACCTTATTGTGAAGGCAACATATCTTATTATTATTTTGATTTATCAAATATAGCTTAGAAGTGACATAAGGCCGAATGTAGAAACCATGCTGTAAGAATCTAAATAATTACTCAGTCATAATTGATGTAGCAAAATTAAATTTGCTAACTATTACACCACGTTCGAGTGCCCAAATGATTACCTGGCATAGATTAGATATGGCAGAAGGCCGAAAGTATGGCACCCTCAGTCAGTACCGAAGTCACCGTTCAGTAGGGAATAATTTAGAGACATAAGCTTTTTAACTATTGCACTGCATTAAAATGACATGAAAAATTTGCTTTAAATCAAACAGAACCGTATTTAGGAAAATGTTATTTCCAAAATAAAGATACAAACGTATTCTTTTTTTAATTACAACAAATATTCTTATATGATCGGCAGACTATGCAAATTTTAAGCCGCATAAGAAAATAATTTCTTCAAATCGTATTATAACGAAGCAACTTAAACGGAACTGCATTTATCATGCCTAACGTGTTATTAGGATTGAGGTCGTCTGAAATTGGGAAGGTGTTGTGTGTTGATGAACAAATATAAAAGTATTCAATCCGATGAGAGAAGAGACAAAGCAGAGAATGAAACAAAAAGGGATTGTAATTTACATTATCTAGGAAACATTTTTTATAAAAAATATGATCCGATAATTTCTACAGGAAAAATAATTGGTGTACCAGTAGATGTTATCACTGGGGACATGTTGCTTACATCTTACCTGGGAAATAATGTGAATTTTTTTCTATATAAAGGTAAGCCCAAAGATCTTTTTCTGAAGAGTCTCTTTAAAGAAAAGAAATGATGAACTTAATATGTTGTCCAGGTAAAGAAATTAGTGAGGTGTATTTTCTAAACCGGGGGTGTAGAACGTTTTTCTGCATAAAAGCGACACTGAAGTTTATCGTCTCTCATAGAGGCTTCATTCACCAACCGATTTATTTAGAGTTGAATATTTTATATATCCGTTATATAATGCATAAAATAGAATTTAAAAAATGTATAATACAATGAAAAACAGACATTATAAAACTGAAAATAAAGGCATGTTCACACAAATATTTTATTCCCTTTTTACACAAATTAATACTTTTTTGACATTGCTACATTTGGGATTGCATTTTGATATCAATTTTCTAAAATGCTGGTTTCTACATCTAATTGGTTTTCCATGTACTCATCTATCAACTGTGTTCCCAAAGAATTCTTGACTTAGGAGAGTCTAGATTCACAAATCTATGTTGAAGAAAAAACTTGAAATAAATCGGCGTGCATGTTTACGAAGGCGAAAATAAGCTGCCGCTCTTCTCCGAATATCAATGGCAAATTTCTTGCTGTCAAATGATATTTCAGGATATTATTCTCAGATAACTCATTTTTAACTTGAGGCTGTAAAGCAAGTTACAGGGAGACGTTATGATTTTCAAACTCATTGCATCTTTTCCGTAATTCTTCTATTAATGAGTATAAAACTGGCTGTTATTTCAGAAAAAAAAGATTCATAAATATTCTCTTCAGTTTCACTTATTAATTTAGACAAGGAATGAAAAGTGTTATTCTGAGAGTTTTTAATGCGAAAAAATGGGCATGTAAAATAACAACTTCTTTCTAAATTGAAATAATATTTGCCATATATATATTCATCTGTTTCTGCCTGTATTCCTCATTTTGCTTTGTCTTCATACTACACAAAAATACAGCATCTCTGTGAAACTATTTTATCTGATAATTCACAAACCTTATGGTTTTCTTTGAAAGAGACAGTTGTTTGCTCTCGAAAAGACAACAAATTTGACCAATATCTGTCCGTGCATTAACCAGCGTATTGTTCAGTGACAAGGACAAATCTACAAATTAATCACCTCGCCAGTATGTTTATAAATTGACGATACCTCACATCATCTGATCGTATACAGTTCACAATAGTTATAATAATTTGTAAGGTGTTAATTGATTTATGAGAAATATATTGTTGGAGCAGAATACAATGAAAAGAAATAAGTGTATTTATAGATCTGTTTTTAAATTTAAGATATGCAATGAATCCTTGAATTTTAGCTACCATAGGTGGAGCACCATCAGCACACACGCACACAACTGCAAAAATCTAGTAAGAGTCAGCCCAACCACATAACATTTCTCTTTGGAAGTTATTAGAATATCTATACTTCATGTCCTTTTTAGGGTACCTATACTAAGTAATTCTTTAATTAATAGAAAATAGTAAGTTACTATACGTCTAACAAGTTAAAGAGATATATACATTGCCGTTTTTATACTATATTTTTAGTTGTTCTGTTACATTACTAACCTATTCATGAAGTTGATTCCGTCCATCTAGAAAGAGGCATAGATATATATTTAACTTTATCTTGATCTAAAGGTTTTATGACTTCTACAATGCATCATTCCCTATCTGATCTTGAAATACTAACACTTTGGATACACAGATGTCTTCTCGGAGAAGCACCCTGTCTAGAAAAATTTTGGGACATCAAACTCTCTATGATGTCAGTTGTAACAAGTACATAAGATCGATTGCTAAGGATGCAGGTAAAATGGTCGACTACCTATAACGCTTCCGCAAATACCTGACTCTTCCTGATATTCTCTTCCTTCACACGAATTAGATTTTGCCAGAAGGGAGAAAACAGTTGTCCTATTTGGGTGAGACATGGTCCTACTTAACTTTCCAGGCATTATAGAATCCAAGAACATCTTCGAGCCTTTGTGGGTGACAAATAATTCTCTATCCTCTAACCTCTCTCCCACAGGTGAGATACAGCAAGCTGCTCGCCGCGAAAAGTTTCGGAATAAGTACATTCCACGACTCCGTCCAAACCTTCACGGTAAGAATACGCCATGCCACTTACATAATTGAAAACTCTTAAGATTTTCACTTAAACAGATTCTTCACACAAATCACTGCGCTGTGGAACCGATTCTAATCAGAATGTTTCTCTAATCACTACAATTTTAACCAGTTCAATGCAAAGATTAACCGTTATCTTCCACTCTTAAGTATACAAATGGCCGCCTAATGTAACCCTTACATCGAGCGCTCCCGGGCCATTTTAATAGCTGCACCTTATTGTAAAGATAATAGAAAGATTGCCCTTGATTTTACTTTTCATCTTTTGTTTTTGCAGTGTAATCATTTGAGATTCCCATTTCAATTCTTCATATCTATCGTATTTATTATCAGCTTGATGTTGATACGATTTGTCTTTTGTCCCTGTTAAAATTGCAGTAGCACAAATCAAGCAAGCATTAATAATCAGAAAACATTGCAATTTTCATATATCGTTGAAGGTCCTGTTTCCTTTTTTCATCGTTCGTTTTAATTTTTAAGACATAATGGGCTTGCATTAATAAAGAAATAATTTTATTCGGAAAAGATAAGTAAACAAATATTAGCAAACACAAAAGACTAGGCTTATATATGCATTGTTATTAAAAATCATATTAATTTTGTAGTATATACATAATTAGTAATGATGTTACTCGAAGCTACAGTATGCGGCTTTGTCATTATTAAAGTTGTAAAAGTTGTATTACAGCCTCCAATAAGAAAGGATTATTTCATACTGTACAGTGAAGTTTTGATAGCTTGCTTAAGAAAATATTATTGTGGGAACATAGAAAAGCTTCACAAAAAGATGATTGTAGAATTGACATCAACATCTTCAGCTTCAACTTCGGTTCCCAGTTCTAGCTACTCTCACAGAGATGATTGATATACCTTACTAACTCCTGCGCTTAATCATTGTTATTCATAGGTCACAATGGAGAGCTACTAATATAAATCATAGTTAATTTACTTCTGCTTTATCTCATAATATTTATTATAATATACTCAATAATTTGATTATTAATAACAATATAAAGTTAAGAACACATTTTAGTACACCACAGCTATTCTTTTCTAATTATAATTTCAATGTTTCTGTGAAAGTTCCAAAGAAAAAATAATGTTAAAATAAATAAGATACGTTGTCAATTAAAGCGTTGTGAGATTAGTAATTAAAAGTTGACAGAGCAAAAGTGTCAATGTTGAAAAATATTTACTTACTCGGGTTGAAAAGTAGTAAATAGGATGATAACTAGGCAGCGTATTGTTTTACAATTGGAACTTTTTTTTGCTGGTAGAAATGAACGGAATTCGATGTTTTTAATTACAACGTTTCTTCGTTTAGTTAGAGGTTTTCATGCGCAGTAATTGTTTTCTTTGTATGTTGTGACGCAGAATCAAATCTGTCATCAATTTTGATTTAGATTTGCATCCTTCTGTGTCCAAGTTGTTCACTTTATTTTAATGTGTTTTGACATCACTTTGTATCCGTTTATATAGCAATATATTTCCTCGCGACAGCTCGTTTTTTTTTTTCTATTTCTCTAATTTCCCAAAAGCAAGATCTATCTGATGTTATATATTTGTTTTTAAAATAGGCTAGCGAATTTCTTTCTTTGTTTCTCTAATTTCCCCCAAGCGAGTTCTCTCGTTGGGTGAATATTTATTTCACGCAATTATTTTGAATTTCACTAGCCAAGCAGGGGACCCTTCATCTTTTTATTTTTTCCTCTCTGCAATAGTTATATTTAGGGTATCAAAAAGCAAATTAAATACAGATACTGATAAATTATGTTTTTTTTAATTTTGTGATCTTTTTTTCTAGAATATTTTTTCACGCAGTATGTATTACTATTATTATTATTATAATTTTTAGCTTTAAATATTTTAGATTAAAAATAGAAAAAAAGATAAAAAAGAAAAAAGACGCCATTACTAGATTAAAAAGAAAAAAGACGTCATTACTAACTAACGAAAAATTTTACAGAATAATATAAGTGTGATGATATATATAATTTTCGTATAAACGTCATATTGATTCTAAATTAACATCAGAGAAGAAAACGTAGCCAGTTCAAACTTCATTAGTGATTTATTTTTGATCATCAGTAACTGTAATGGTTATATATTAATTAAACAGTAATAACGGCGAAGAAAGAAAATATGAACTTTTAGTTTATAAAGTACATTTTTGGCTGGCTTAAGTTTCGGCTGAATATTTTCTAAATTATCTATCTCCAATGCACAGCTCAAAATATTCAGAATGACGCACGTGAAAACTCAAATCAAATGCGGCCTTAGGACCACAGGTTTCCAACAAGTATTTTTTTAGGTATGTGTGTCTATTTCGGATGTGCGTTGTGGTGCAGTGGATATCGACTCTGAACGCCAAATCGATGAACCGAGTTTGAATTCTAGTTTAACTCCTTACATTCACTTACGCATAAATACTCTTGGGAAATATATTAATCCGTCTCTTCCCTCCAATTGTGGGCTAAATAATAAGACAGATTGAGTTTTATACTCTTGGTTGGCAACCATACTACCGCAAAAAGCAATGGTATCCTTCTACCGGATAATCGTCTGCCCAATCAGTCATGTCTCTTTAAAGACATGATCGCCCAAAGCGTATATCACGTATGGCACTTAACTGACTAAACGTCTCTATTGCAAGGAGTGTTTTATTTAGTATCTTAACTTTTCATCAGTGACACGGAAAAAACAAAACTAGAAAATCTTCTACAGACGGAGAAGTCAGAAGAAAGGTTGGTTGGTTGGTTGGTTGGTTGGTTTTTATGGCACATCAACCTCGGCGGAAAATTTATTGCCAATTAAACTTTGTTTATTTTATTACTGATAATATATTTTAATTTCAACAATTTATTGTTTTTTATATAAGTTTTGTGTCTAGTAATACATTTTTATTTTCGAATATCAAGATTCATTGGAATTTGTTTTTAAGGGCAGGGTCCCCAAGTCATACCCTTGTTATTTAACCAATAACTGGAGGGAAGGAACAGATTAATACCTTTCCCAATGGTACCAGTGCTTAAGTGAATGCAGGGTATTACACTGGAATTTGAAATCGGCTCACCGATTTCTCTTTCCGAGCCGATATCCTCTGCACCACAACGCACATCCGTCACTAAACATTTACATTACCTGGTATTCCCAGGCGGTCACCCATCTAAGTACTGACCAGGCTAAACGTTGCTTAACTTCGGTGATCGAGCGAGAACCGGTGTATTCAACATGATAGACCGTAAGCCTCTAGAAGCAAGAATAAAGCACCAACTCCTAAAAGAGAGAATAGAATTGTCGGTATCAAAGATATGAAAATGCAAATTGAAGACACCAAAGCTATATAAGTGCAACAGATTTAATGTATTGTAAATATTTTAACAGAGGCCAGAAAATGTGACAGTAAAATCCATGAGAAGATTAGGAGAGCAAACATACATTCCAAATTCTACACAGTGTATTAGGAAATGTAAAAATAATTTTGTTATAAAAAAGAAAAGGGTACTAAACTGTAACATGATATATATCCTATTGTAGTTAGTGATAGGCTGTCTTCTATATGTTGAAGAAGTGATTTTGAGCAATAGAGATGTGGTTCTAGAGAAGAATTATGCGATTACTATGGACCGATTATTTGAGCAACGACTAAATTTTAATAGGAAATAGATACACAAAGATAAACCTATACTTAGTATCAAGTAAAGAGTTGAATTTTCTTGAGCACACCATGAGGAAAGAGAACTTGAAAAATCTGATACTTAAGAGACAGATAAAAGACAAGTAGAACTGACTGAAAACAACGTATAGCGTATTTAGAGAGCTCGAGAAAAAGGTTCGCGGAAGAGGCTTCAGAGGAAATTAAAAGAAAAATTACCAACTTGTTTAAGAGCTACAAAAGACCAGAAATTCTGGAGAGTCATGATCGCCTACGTCCTGAGAGGACCTCAATCCGAATTTAAAGACAGGAACTAACCTCTTCTGATTGATAGCATGCATGCTTATTTTTTCCGCATATCCTAAAACTGCCAAAGATTTTTCTGTATCTCAGGTTTATTTCAACCGACTTTATTTTGATATAAAAATGGCTCCAGTCATACAGCATCAAGATAAGGGCACTATGTTTATGGACTGTGATATAGCTGTTGCTTAGCTTGATAATCTTCCTCTCCCTTTACGTGCCATGTCGGCGATCATGGCTTTCAACATCTCCCTATACCTAGTGGCCCTTAGCACGCTTTCTCCTGTTGCATCATGTAATTCTCGTTCCGTCATCCACCTGATCAGGTCATTCAAATATGTTATCTACTGCTTTCCCCTGTCTATTTTCCCCACAATCTGGCATGTTAGTATCAGGTTCTCCAAGCCCTCCTTCCTCATTGCATGCCCCAGGAACTTTAGGTGTTTCTTCCTGATGCTCAGTATTAATTTCCTTTTCTTTTCCATCCTTTCCAAAACTTCGTCATTGCTCATATGCTCGGTCCGTGATATCCGCATCATCCTTCTGTAGAACCACATTTCAGCTGCTTTAAGGTTTTCCTTCATCTTCAAAGATATTGCCCAATATTCACTGCCATATTGATAAACCGACATAACATTTTAAAATATTTTTTAATTCTGTTAATTTAAAATATTTAAATTAATTTAATTAATTTAAAATATTTTTTAATTCTGTTACCCCCACCCCCTCCAGTACTCTCATCTTTGTTTCTTGTGAAATTGTCCTGTTTCTTAATACTTTACTCAACTTCTGGAATGCCTTTTTCATCATGCCAATTCGCCTTCAGATCCCAGTGTCGGACTTTCCGTCTTCTGCTAGAACACTTCCCAGGTATTTATATTTCTGTACCTGCTTAAGTTTAGAGTCCCTCACCTGTAATTGGCATTTTAGTCTGCCCTTTTTGCTGATGACTATGCATTCGGTTTTCTTGCAGTTTATTTGAAGTCCTTTCTTGTCGCTCTTTTCAGTGACATTCTGTAGGAGGTCTTGCAGTTTCCTTTTTGTGTTTGCTACATATATATTACAATGCGTCTAAGGATTAATATATCGAGCATGTAAAATAATGTTTTAGAAATTCGAGAGTATGTGCTCAAAATATGTGAAGCCAAGAGTGAATTATTTTGGCATAAAATCAAGTACCTAGGACAAATTACTGAGAAAGATATTCGTCAACCATATCCGTCGGACGGATGTGCAATTGAGAATATAACCGCTGAACAATTTGCATAAGAAAGACAAAGTGGTCATGTCAAAAGGCGTTTGAATCAGACTTATCATTGGAGCACCGTAAAAGCAGGAATCTTATTTGCATCAGATGCTAGTTATTCTAATATAAAAGAAGTAATTCTACATCAATATATTCTCCTCCATGAAAGATCAAGCGATGCATACAGAAACACACTGAGAAAAAAATAATATAATTTGTCTCTTCTGTCACACCCACCATATTCATATGGCAACAATATTCTTTTGTTTATAGTAACAATGCTTTGATAGAGAAAATAGTGTCATGAAAAACAGATTCACAAATCCGGCAAAACATTGTCGCATAAAAACCTGCATAATTCTATCCAAAAGTAATTGCTCTCTGACAAAATGTAATTGAAAAGTATGATAAAACATAGCAGAATAAATTAAAAAGTTTAATGACTATTTAAGGAATAAAGTTTATAAATAAAATAAAAAAATATTCAGATGTAAAATAACATTTTTCTTACTTCTACTATTAAATAATTTAAAATCTAAAAATTAATCTACTCATGATCTGGTGCAGTTAATTTTTGTGAAACCATTATAAACTTGTTTCTATAACTTTGTAAATGTGACAAAACACTAGAATGTAGATTAAAGAACAAAAGACCTTGTCTTAGTTCTGAAAAATTACGATGACGATCGGAAGTCTACATAGATAAAAAACAAATATTTACTTTCGATATAAAATACACATTATTAATTGGATATGCAATATATTATGTAACAACTGGAAAAGTGCAATGCAAAAGTAAACATTTTATTTCGATTTTAAGAAATTTTAGGTCAATAAATTTTAGATGCTTGAATACATACATACTTATATATGTACGCACAAACACCCCCCCATATATATATTGATTACTGGTTTTAATAACATAATGCTTGGTGCATGGTCATCAGCAAAAAGGCAACTCAAAATGCCAAATAAACGTTGGGGATTCTAGAATCAAACGGGTACAAAAATATAAATACCTAGGAAGTGTTCTAACTAGACATGTAAAGTGCGACACAGAGATCCGAAGGCGAATTGGCATGGTGAAAGGACACGTTCCAGAAGCTGAGTAAAGTACTAAGACACAGGAAAATTTCATTAGAAACAAAGAAGGAAGTGCTAGATTGCTATGTGATATCAGTTCTTCAATACAACAGTGAATGCTGGACAATATCATCGAAGGTGAGGAAAAAAATTAAAGCAGATGAAATGTGGTTCTACAGAAGGAAGGACCGAGCAATGATGAGGTATTGGAAAGAATGTCAACGAAACGAAAATTAATAGTGAGCATCAGGAAGAGTCAACTGAAGTTCCTGGGACATGCAACGAGGAAGAAGGGCTTGGATAACCTGATAATAACAGACCAGATGAAGGAGAAAAGAGACAGAGGAAAACAGCGGATAACATATTTGAAGAACCTAATCAAGTGGATGAAGGGACGAGGGTTGCGAGGTGTAACAGGAGAAAATATAATAAGAACCACCAGAGATAGGGAGACGTGGCAAGCCATGATTGCCTACGTTCTGAAGAACAACTAAGAAAAAATGTAGAAGAAGAAGAAGAAGAAGAAGAAGAATGCTTGATGCAATATAAAAGGGTTATAAACAATATACGGCGTGCATTGTATAAGTGTGGCCTAAATTAAACAAAAAAGAGAAATACTGACATCGCATTTAAACAGTTATGTTTACTAAATTACAAAAGAGATATCTTAAAGTACTAATTAGTAAATTTGTTTCATAAAATTATCATTAAATGAAAAAGAAGATCACTATATTGATAAATAAACTTTTATAATCCAGTCTTAAATTTCGGCTTACATAAGGCATTTTCAAATATGTCAATTACATTATAATGTAACAATTCACATTTATACAATATTGACAGTCTGTTTTGTTTACATGGCAGATTTCGTATTTTATTTTCCTCAGGTTATGTTTCAACTATTTTATATATACGGTTTCAAGAATTGACAAATTGCTTAGAACGTGATAATTATCCATAATTAAATGTTTTATGTGTTGTAATGTCATGGTCATTTGACAACCGTTATATTTGAATGAAGAAATAAAAAGATTACAATATTTTTAGCAACACAATTTTGCGGTATTTGATGTTACCACAACTCACACCCCAGAAAATAGTCTTGCAAGGAGACTGAAAGTACTTGGAAACATTGAGAAATGAAGGATAATAACATCTTTCAACGTTACAGCACATTTTAGACATCTTTCAATTTTAATAGGAGAAATATTATTCGTGAGTATGAATGGATTTTATTAAAATTAAGCAGACACAATGTTTGAAGTTTATTTAATCAGACATGTCTAAAAGAAAATCTCATGCCTAAATATATATATAAGAGACACTATACTATAAATGTTGTTTGAAGTTTGGTTCTTATTGGTCAGATATGTGTTACGTGTAATCAAGGAACAGAAGATTATTAATAATATAAGTGTAGGAACGATTGTATGTTTATGTGTATGTGTGCGTAATATAATTCGAAACTTCATTAAACAAAACGATTGAAGTAGTAACAGTAACAGTAATACTCATACTAATAATACATTTATACGTATATATATATATATATATATATATACATATATATATATATATATATATATATATGTGCCAATGAGTATTTACCATTTTAGTCTCTTAAAAAAAATTTAATGTTTGGATCTGCTTTCATTTAAGCAACATTAACTACATCTGTTTACATAATTACACAATAAATTCCTCATTCCTGTTGGGTGTGAGTCAGAGACATATTTTTTATGCCATGCCTTTTCTCATTCACTTATATTGTGCTAAGAAGCGGTTACACTTCATTATAGATACCTCCAGTGAAATCTATAACAAAACAGCATAGTATGAATAAAAATGGTCACAAACTTAATAAAAAAAATTGCATCAAAATGTTTAAAATATTATCAAGAGGAAAACTCACAATAATTTTGATTTAATTTTTTTAAAAATATAATACATTTTATAATGTTCAAAAGTTTGGCAAAAATTTGTTTTGAGTTAGCGTTGCAGCAAATATTAGGACTGTTTATAATGGATGACGTAATGATAGCTTCACCCACTTTTTTTCTGTGACAAGCACATTAATTTGGAAATTCTCGCAAAGATCAAATAATTGTCGGATTTTAATGAAACTTTCAGTACTCGTTTAAAAAAGAATGAAATTATTTTTAAAATAATTTTTTAAAAATCTTAATGAAAATATTTTTTAATTCTGTTACCCCCCACTTCACGTATATCCATGAAATTGATTTAATTGGCTACAAAGTATTTTTCATTAGTTAAACGCAGGACACATTGGGGAAATATAAATCAACTATTTATATTTTAAATTTTACGACACTATCCAAAAATGTTCTCCGTAGAATAAAATAAAAAATGCTATAAAACTCTGATACAATTTCATTTGATAAGCTTGTAATTGCTGGAATAAATAATAATAATTAAGGACATTATAGTCCGAAAAAATATTCGATTAGTAAAAAATTTCTTGTTTTTATTTTTTTTTGTTATAGTAATTCATAATGTTTTAAAAATATTTTTAAAATCTTTTAAAGATCTGTAGCCATAATTTATTTTTTAGTTAAGAATTGATGGTTATATTGTCTATCAAAAATTGAAAAGCTTAATAAAAATCCTTCACCAATTACATTTTCAAAATAAGTAAATCTTTTGTGAGTAAATTAATATGTTCATTTAATTACGATGTTCCATAGGGGTTGTATTGATTTAAGAAATTAACAAGTGTTTCAAATTATTCCCTTAACAAAGAAAACGACAGAAAATGCACTTTGATTCTGATTCAAGACTCTTCAAAACGTTTATAAAATTCAACAACCTGTTTTGCAAGTCATTTGTTAAACATTCAAAGCAACTTTTACATTTTAATTCCTAATATTCAAAATTTATTAAAAATAAAATTGTTAAATTCACAATTTGTGGAGGTACATAAAAGGAATGTGAAAAATAGATATTAAAATTAAAAGATTAACTGATGCCATAACATTTCATAAATTACTCACTTACCTCTGCCCTTATTTTCATTCTGTTATTTAATTGCAAACTTTTTAAAAAGAAAGTTTTATATTATTTTATGTTTAATTTTTCATAAAGATTTTCCAACGTAAGCCTAGAAAGCTAAACTAACTAAAATTCCATAAAATATTAGATAATTGCTGAAAACTGTGTGAAATCTTTAATTTTAACATAGTTAAAAATAAAAAAAAAACGATTTCTATGAATAAGATTTATACCAAATTCATATTTGATACTTAACATTTTTTGACCGGCTACTGTAAATCATATCAATTATCGCCTCCATATGATAAGGATACCGTGATTAAGAAACGCTTCTTTGAAAATATTTTAAGTTAAAAACAAGTTTTAAAATTTAAAGTTTTCCGCCAATTTTAGGGATTGTATACAGAAGCCAATACTTGGTTATAAAAAATCTTACAAAAATAAAATACACCTCGATGACATATTACTTTATTCAAATTACCGAATTTACACTTACTTTAAATTGACGTGAAACACGAATCACTTGTTTATTGCCTAAAATGTTTTAAAAAAAGCGTTTCTCAATTGTGATAGCATCTGTTAGAGCGCCCCAGCTATAGGCAAATATTTAACCACCAAACTGGAGTCAAAACACTATGAAAGTATAAAAATATACTTTTATAGAATTATATACATAAAAAAAACTTTTATAGGAAAATATACATTTTTGAAAGAAAAAATATAACCAACAATACATCTCTAAAGAAAAAAAAACTTTTAACATAACATATTTTTTAAGAAAAATTATCCTCAGCAAATAATTTTGGAATACAAAGCTGGAAGACATTTTCAATTTTCTCAAATAAAAAGAATAAAAAAAGAAAACTTTCATTAAAATCTCACTAACTCACCCTTTTCACTATAACAGAACATTAAAAAAAATATCTAAAATGTTCACTTTTTTGGCATTACATATCAGAATTTTATATGCGTTTAAACAAAATTCAGTCTCAAACAATACTTTAATCAGCTTCTGGATTGCATCTTTGGTCAGTACGTATTGCACTTTCTGTCATTTGTTAGAACGCTTCCCAGGTATTTATATTTCTGTACAATTTTGATTTTGGTATAACCAATTTGGAGTTGAACGTCACACCAATTAAACGGTTATAGAAGAAAACATTAAACATGACAAACCTATAGCTAATATCCTTATTATAGGAAGCGATGGTTTTGTGACGAATTCAATGTTTGTTAGAAGTCTTATATTCTGATTAGGAATGGGTTGTCCACTGTTTTGTAAATAGGTGATGAGTCTTTTAACCCTCTAGAGCCATTCGTATCATATTATATTAATAAGTAGTAATTAGTGGGGGATCAGTTTATTACTTCATGACAATAGAAAACCGATCATCCGCTTTATGCCCAGTAGAAGCCTTAACCCTCTAGGGCCATTCGTATCATATTTGATACAGTATGAAAACAAGCCTTGAAAGAAATATTTTCCTGAAAAATTTTTAAGAGAAATATTTTATAAATTTCAAATGAAAGCAGTACTGACTGCTCAGTCAATGAATACCAAATGTTTCCTTATAGGGAAATACCAAATGTTTCCTTATAGGGAAATACTGTATCAAATATGATACGAATGGACCTAGAGGGTTAAAAAGTCACATAAAATTTATGCATATTTACATCATTAAAATTCATTTGCTTTTTTGTATTCATTCGTCATTAACAGGTTCTTTTAATATCCAATAGAAATTTAATAAGGAAAATTAGTGAGTGAAATCAGTAGTCTGATTGGCTATTGATTGTATTGAAATGTTATCTAATTGCATCCCTCTTATATTGAAGTGAATGTCAGGTAAATATCTCACAGCTAAAGAAGAGACTTAATGTTATGGAAATTATGTTTTACAGAAGGATGCTTATTGAAACAACAAAATATTAGATAAAATGGAAACCGAGATCGTTATTTACTCATCAGAAAGAAACAGTTGAAATAATTCTGGCAAATAATCAGGAAAGAAGGCATGGACA